>JAADVR010000604.1:0-21452 GCA_023335855.1 Pythium scleroteichum | reverse complement strand
GTCCAGTAGTTGACGAGTTTGGGAATGAGCCTAGCCCTGTTGTCGCGAATGTGTTTGCAGTGTCCACGCGACTCGGCGAAATCGGCAGTCGCACGGCGCTGGATTCTAAACAGTACGATATGTCGGCGTTCACAGACACGATGGGTACAGGACACCTGCACTTCAGCGACGCTGGCGACGAAACGACCAAGGTCGTGTGACAAGGATGGCTTGTCCACCTGTGACGTGTGCAGTCGTGAATTGAGTATGCCCCAACTAGACCGAATCCCGTGGAACTGGTGGTTAAACTGTCTCGACTCGGCTTCCTTCAAAGGCAGACAACCAGAGCTCCGACGGACCGGAATTTGCGCTGCAAGCTGATACAGTAGCCCTGTGTGCCATTCACTGAATTTAGAGAAATGCTTTGGAGGATTTTGTGTGGAGCATTGAGTGGATTTTTCTATTGGGCATGGATTGCTATTGTATTGTGTGCAGAGTCTTGGAGGGAGCGTACTCAGACGCGGTTTTCGTAGTAGCCTGGGCTGCGGCCTTCGTATACGTAGACTGGAGACACCACAACCGGCTGCACGTGCTGGTGGTACGGCGGTGGCGGCTCTCGTCGTCGGTCGTTTGCAGCGGACGCACAGCACGCGCCGCCGAGGCAGCCGAGCAGGCAGCAGTCGCACTCGGGCGAGCAGCAGTCACAGGGAACACAGCAAATGCAGATGTCGCAGTCTCCTGGCGGCAGGCAGCAGCAGTCGCAGTCGACCTCGAAGCACATTTGGTCTGTGTGGGGGGAGTGGGTTGTGTGGGTGGAGTGAGGTAAATTGAGGAATGAGCAGTCAGTTGTACCTCGTTGTAGCGAGCTGGTATTGCCTGGAACGTCCCTGAGACGTTCATGCTGGATGAGAGCTATGGGCCGTAGACAAAACTGAAAGCTCCGATGGGTAAGATTCCCAGAGTGAGACAGTGCCCTTCTGCGACGTATGGAGTGTCGGCACACTCGAGTTTTGTTGAACTCCACAAACCACTGAGTGGCAGATGGGCTCACCAAGCCACTACTGTACACCTCGACTGCCTGTCCACTAGTGTCCCACCGGCGGGCAGGCCGTTCGTCTGCGATCGACTGCGTGGGTTCTGTAAGGACGGAGTGGATTCATATACCAGTACGATGCAACTCAGTTAAACACACACATGTCCATTCTCACAGCGGCAGGTAAAACACGGGGTGGAGCGCGGCCGCGCACTCATTGTGCTGGCACTGGGCATGGATGGCGCGCTCGATCTCGTCGGCCTTCTCGAACTTGAGCTGCGAGTCCTTCTCGCGCTTGTCCCAGTCCTTGAGCAGCGCGCCGTAGGCTCGCAGCGAGCGCGCGTACTCGACCTGGTCGGTCACCGACAAATGGGCTTCCTTCTCGAACGCGTCCAGCACCGACGTGAAAAGGCCTTCGCTCGACACGGCCTGGCCGTTGAGATGGCATCCCTGGGCGATCTTGCTCAGCACGCGGCTCAGCGCCAGCGCGTTCGTGCCCTTTTGGCTCTGCTGCGTCTGGAGAGCCTTGCCAAAGAACTCCATCGCTTCGTCCGTGCGGTTCTGGCGCAGGAAGAGCTCGCCCAGATTGATTTGAATCCACGCCTCGAACGGCGCGTCGACTCCGGTCGCGAGTTCGTCCTTGTCCTTGTCGTGGATGCGCGTCTCAACCCACGAGAGTGATTCGCGCCAGAGCACCTCGGCCTGCTTCAGTGATACCTGTTGATCGTTACTGAGCTCGCTGGCGTTCTTGACGAGCGCGTCGCTGGCCACGAGACTCAGCGCCGCATACTGCGACATAAGGTACGGGATCTCGTGGCTCAGCAGCGAGTTATCGGCCGCGCCGTGCTCGCTGGCGACCACGTCCTCCTTCATGCGCAGCACCTCGACGGCGCGTGCGAACATCGGGTCTTTCACGTGCAGCTCGCCCATGCCGTCGCGCAACGTCTTGGCGATCAGCTCGTACATGGTCCACTTGATGGGCACCGTGGCGTCCTGCGGGAAGAGCGCCGTGAACACGTCCTTCTGGCACCACTCGAGCCCGAGCTGCGGCTGGTTCTCGCGCAGGAAGAGCCGCAAGATGCGTTCCTGCTCCGAGACCGGCCAGTCCATGAGCTCGCCACGCTCGAGCAGCGTCTTGTTGGCCTGCGCGTAGTTCCCGACCATGAAGTAGCTCAGGAACAAGTGGCGCAGCGCCGCGAGCAGGTAGACGCTCTTGAAGCCCATGGCCGAGCGGCAGATCTCGACCGAGCGCTCGAGGTTCGGGATCGCGAGCGCGGCTTTCTTCGTGTTCGGCAGCTGCCGGTACTGGTCGCCGTCGCCGTGGAGCACGTCCATGGCCTGTTGGAAGTCGGGAAGCACGCCCAGCAACTCTTGCTCGGCCTCGATCTCCTCGGGCGGCAGCTGCAGGTAGCCGATGCCGATCTTCGAGTCGGCAAAGTTGTATCGCAGCGTACTCAGTGACCGCTGCGAGTTAGCGCACAGGACTTGCGTGGCTTTGTAGCGCAACGTTCGCGCTGCGCGTGGGGCGCGACTGGCGCTGCGCAGCATGCGTGTGAGCGGCGCGCTGGAGCGCGCAAGCGAAACCATGATCGCCGTGAGTTGCTTGGAGCAATTGTGGATCTGTGGTGGGGGACAGGTACATGGGAAGCGACACCACTATCAATTTCCAGAGGAATTGACACCAATACGATGATTCACATGCATCGCGTGTGGTAAAATATCGGATAGTAGAGGTGATGCAAGTAAACTCCCCGGGGGCACTAGGGATCCTCCTCGGCTTCTTGCTGCTCGCGCTGCCGTTTCTTGGCCTTCCAGGCCTGGGCGGCCTGCAACAGCTTGAGATGCGACTGGGCCTTCTCGTCGTCGGGGAAAACGTAGTCCGTGTACTCCTCCATACCCAGCTCGGTCTGTGATCATTGAAACGTTAGTTTTCCAAAAAAAACATTGCAGCACAATTTGGAACCAAAGACGTACCCCGTCCTCGGCGTAGGTCATGCGCTGCTTGGTGACCTTCTTGGGCATCATGTCCTGGAGCTTCTTGATCTGGGCTTCGTCCTTCCATTCTTGCTCCATGGTGAGCCAGGTCTCGAGACACAGAACACGCTCTTCATTCTTTTCTTCGGCGACCTGTTCCTTGAGGTATCGGAGACCTCGGTCGAACACTTCGCGAGCCGTCTCTCGATCTTGCTTGGCTTCAAACTGTGCAAAGCTGATCCAAACCTTGACGTGTTTGGTACGCTCCAGCAATCGCTCGTACAGCAGGCGAGTGTTTTCCCACTCTTCGTTTTCCATCTCGAAGTCGATGTAGGCCTTCCAGATCATCTCGGGCATGTCGAGCACTGGCTGCTTGACAGCCAGCTCGTAGATGGCACGCCCACGTTCGACTTCACCGACTTGCCGCTCAAGCTGGGCGTATTTTTGCCACGTTTCACAATTCTGCGGATCGAAGGCGAGGTATTGCGCATAGACCTTGCGGCAGCGGTCGATCTCACCCATCATCAACTCGAGCTCGATGTAACTGCGGAACAGCTTCTTCTTGGGGCACTTGCCAATGCTCTCGCCCAGTGTCAGTCGAGCACTCTGAACGTCACGCTGGCGAATAAGAAACTTGGCGAAAAGCACCCAAATCTTGGCGAAGGTGAATTTCTTGTGCGGAATGATCGATAAACACGTTTTGTACACGTTTTTGACTCGATCTGGCGACTCGTCCGCGACGATTAGCTCCTCGAATAACGCGTACTTGATCCATAGGTAGATGTATCGCCGCCAGTATTGCTTCTCCTCAATTGGGGGCACATTCGCGATCGCACGCTCGTACACATCTCTCACGAGTTCAAATTGTTGAGCAGCCACTGCCTCGTTTTCTTCCAACTTAATATATTCGAGCCACGAGTCGTAGTCTAGCGCATTGGCTGCCACTTGCTGCTCGTACACGACACGTCGCTTGGCGATCACGACGTCCTCAATGCGTTTCTTGTCGCCGTGCTTCTTCTCGAATGTGATGAATGCGCTGTACAGCTGTGGAGCTTCCTCTTTGGGTAACCGATCGAGCGCGTAGGTGTAAATGGACCGAGCACGCTCAATTTCTCGGCATCGCTCCTCAAATGACGCGAAGGCGACGTACAGCAGCTCGCTCTTCTCGTCATCCCGCAACTCGACCATGGCGCGCTCGTAGATCTGTCGTGCAAGTGCCAATTGGTGCTGGTCTTTCTCCTCCCATTTGGCAAACTTCATGTATGACCGCTCTGCTGGATGGATTGCAAGGTATCGCTCGTAGAGCTCGCGTGCACGCTCGACCTCATTCGCGCGCAGCTCGAGCTTGATGTACGAGTACCACGCCTGGTCGTCGGGCTGCCACTCCATCCACCGCTCAAAGACACGGCGCGCGCCGTTGAGGTTGCCCAGCATCTCCTCCATGAACGCGTACTTGTACCAGAACTGCGCCACGCGCGGCAGCAGCGTGACTGCTCGATCCCACACATTCCGTGCGTGGTTGACAAACTTGTGGCGCATCTCCATCTCGGCGTACTTGAGCCAGACCGTCGGGTTCTTGTAGTCGACGTCGATCGCACGCTCAAAAATGGATCTTGCTCGCTTGAACTCGTGCTGGCTCTCCTCCCACGTCGCGTACTTCATCCAAGTGCCCATGTGGTGGCGCTGGTGGCGCAGCTCGTCCTCGAAGGCCTTGCGCTTGCCCATACGGTAGTCATTGAGCTCTTCTTCATCGGCGATGCGGCGCCGCGTGGGCTTGAGAACGTCCTCCTTGCGGTCCTGCGCCTCGAGCAGGATCTGCTCGGCCGTGATCTGGATCGGTGCCGGCGCGCGGTTCTTCACCCCTGACTTCTTCATCATCGTGGCGCGCCCAGAGCACGAGGCGAGCGAGGCGCGGCTATGTGGGGCGGCGGCCTTGCTGTCGACGGCTTCCACCGAGCGATGCGAACCTACGGCTCGGAGCTGTTCATACGAACCTAACATAGTCAAACTTAAGCATTCGGGCCCTCTGTAAAGTACGAAACCGGTTTTAAGAGGTCATTGCTATACTAAATACGAATGTAGCCATGAGAGAGCGTGAGTGGGCGGCTATTCCTGGCAGCACCAGAACTTGGTTCTGCGTCGTAGCCATCGACGTCACCAGTGAGATCGTTCGATCGGCGATGGCTGAAAATGCAGCTGACGCGGTGCTTGAGGTTCCAGGAAGGCGGGCGGTCCCCTCGGCGGATCGTCAAAGACTGATCGCGCAGCAAGTGCAGGAGCAACGTGAGGACGAAGTGCTGGATCTCCACACCTCACGAGCTCCTCACTATGTCGATAACGCCTTCAGCTTGGTGACGGCGAACATGGCAGTGGTCTCGCTGGTTCTCGGGGTGGTTTACATGTCGCGCGAGTGTGAGAAGCCGTTGGCGAGTTTTCTTATCGTTCTCGGCTTGCTCGCCCCGTTTGCGGCATGTCTACCGGTGCTGATCCGCCAGTGGTTTTATCTGCATCTCCGCTTGAAAAACGGAGTCACGATCGGCTTGTTCCTCGTGTTCGCGCTCTATGTCGCATGGCTCCTCGTCGGTCAGCGGTGGGCGTTTGCGTCATCGGTCAAGACGTGTGACCCGGACCTCAGTACCGCTGCTAACGTCGTTGTCTTCGTGCTCTATCTCATGCTGCTGCTGTACACGGCCAAAGTCGTGTGGTATCTGATTGCGCGCGTGCGCTTCGGGTACAAGCAGCTCTGCCTCTCCTGCTTCCGCGACCCGTACCCGAACGCGCTCGCCATGAGCGACCTCGAACTCGACCAGCTCGAGGTGCAGATCGACGAGTACTCGCCGCCCAAGCCCAAGCCGAAGAACCGTATGATGGTGGACATGCAGCGCCATCAGCACGAGCTGCGCACGAGTCTCTATCGGCTTTTCCACCGCGACGCAAGCGGCTCTTCCACCACCAAAGTCGAGCCGATGATCAAGAAGGATGCCACGCCCAAAGCCGAGCCCTCGAACTGGTCACTCGACTTCCGCAAGTCGTCCAATGGCAACAGTCGCCCCAAGAGAGCGCGCGTTGTGGCGAGCGACGGTCGTAATTATGTGTCGACTCGCCTCAATAGTCTCCCTGGCAAATCCTCACGCAAGCGGCATCCGCAATTGGACGCCGTAACTGCAACGAGGACACTGAACTCTCCCGGGGAAGACGCACCGGCGGCTGATCACGAGACGCGCGCGAGCCAGTTGGGC
Organism: Pythium scleroteichum; assembly: GCA_023335855.1. NCBI lineage: Eukaryota > Oomycota > Peronosporomycetes > Pythiales > Pythiaceae > Pythium > Pythium scleroteichum. The sequence continues at coordinate 15,227 of JAADVR010000604.1, read as the reverse complement.
CCAAGCAAAGGCGCCTTCAGTATGAGTTCTTAGGTGATCAGCACCACGCGGTGTTCCCAAGTCACACGGTGCGACGTGTGACACGGCTCCTGAGACGCTGATCGGCGAAAACTCGGCGGTCTCGAAAAGCAGCTGCGAATGCATTGTCACAGGTCTTTCCTGATCACTTCCGTATCCAAATGTGCTGCCAGTCAGCTCTGCTCAGACGCGCTATATTACGTTTCATAGGTCGTGGAGTTCGGACGCAAGCGTTCAACAGCTGCGTCGTTTCGGCTCCCCAACAGACAAGCATGCGAAAATTGGACATCCCTAAATTTGGGACCCGGCCCAAACTTATCGGCTCCGGAAGTTGCAGTGCCACTCGCCAACCGCCTCGTTGAAGGCATGGACCACCGCTTTAGCATGACGCCGGTCGCGAGCCGCCGCCGGCCGCGCAGTTCGCTCGAAAAGCCGACGGCGAGAAGAGCCGCGGCGCTGGTTCTCGGCGCTCAACTCTTGCTCGGCGCCGATGCCTCTAGCGTCGTGCAGCAGAAGATGTACGGACTGCCGACGGGCCTCGCGTATTATGTCAAGGTCACGGTCGGGTCACCACTGTACTCGAGCGGCTCGGGCACGAGCTTCAACCTGCTCATCGACACGGGCTCGTCGAACACGGCCGTGGTCACGGCCGACTGCTGCTCGTCGACCAGCACGTCGCTCTACTCGTGCGCGTCGTCTTCGACATGTGTGGATCAATCCAAGCAAGTCAGTGTGAACTACGTCACAGGCTCCTGGAGCGGCGACCTGGTGCAGGACTCGTTCTCGTCCTCGGAGATTAGCGTCATCACGGGGATGCCGTTCACGGAGATCCTGGCCGAGTCCAACTTTATCCAGTCCGGTTACGACGGTATCATCGGGCTCGCGTACCCGAGTATCGCGTCGCCCTCGGGCAGCCCGCCAACGCCGTACTTCGAGAAGATGCAGTCCGCCAAGTCGCTGACCAATGTATTCAGCACGCTCATGTGCGGCTCGCTGCAGTCGCTACTCATCAAGGACGTTGACTACAACGACGCGCTCTACTCTGGTGAGCTGATCATGGGGGGAACCACCGGAGCGAACGGCGAGACCTACTACCAAGGTGACTTGGTCTACACACCACTCGTGCAGGAGCGGTGGTACAACGTGCTCACGACGGCCATCAAAGTCGGCGACGACGTGCTCGATGTGAGCTGCAAGGAAATCAACACCCCGCGAACGATCATCGACTCGGGCACCAGCAACATGGCGTTCCCGCCCGCGGTGTACACGGCGATCGTCAACGATCTTCGTACCAAAGTCCAGAAAGTGATCCCTGGCGTTGGCGATTCGTTCTTCAGCGACTCGGTGCCGTGCTGCTCGTCCTACTGCGACCCGACCAACGCAAACTCGAGCATCTTCGACCTTCCTTCGATGACTCTCTCGCTCGCACTCGACGACTCGGGTGACTCGAAGCAGCAGATCAGCATCACGATCCCGCCTCAGTATATCTGGCGCCCGCTGATGCTCTACACGACGTTCGGCGTCCAGAAGTGTCGCGTGTTCGGTATCTCCGAGGGCGACCTCACTCTCCTGGGCGACGTGTTCATGGACGGCCTGTTCACGGTCCACGACCGCGAGTCCAAGCGCCTTGGACTGGGCGTGGCCAAGTCCTGTCCGAACGGCGTCACGTCGGCCAAGAAGATCACGGTCGAGACAACGAGCGACTCGTTCTGCGACTGCGTCTCGTCGTCCGACCGCAAGAAAAGTCTCGTGAGCTCGTACTTTCCGTTCTCCAGCAAGCCGTGCTTCTTCTGGATGTGGTGGATGTACCTCGTCGTGGTCTCGGCCGCTCTGATCTTCATCTCGCTCTGCGTGATCGCGTACGTCTACTTCCAGCGACGACGCTTCCGGCGCCAGGCCCAGATGCTGCGGCTCGAGCGCCAGCAATCCAACACACTCGCTCACAACCTGCTCACGCCGCAGTGTGACGCCGGCACACCGCCAGGGTCGGCGCGATCGACGCAGCAGACTCGCACCAGCACGTCCTACGTTGGCCCGAACGGCCAGGCCGCCGCGAGACCCAGCAACTTCACAGCCAGCACCACCAGCAGTGCGAGGCCGTCGGAGGTCCGCATCGACATGCGGCAACCCGTGAGCCGCGTGTAGAGAGAGCTCTTGTACCATCAAGCAAACCGTAATATAAAACGCTCGCCCCATCTTCATCGCTCGGTTCACCGCATCAGCGATATGGACCTGTGCAACCATATACTTCCCAGAATTTATAGTATCGTGGAGAAGGGAGTTCGAGAACGTTCCCGAACTTGAGTCGGAGATCCCAAACCTCTAATAATGAATGCGTTGAACCTGAGGAGCTCTTCCCGCAACTCCCACCATCGACACGCATTGGGCAAAAGCAAGCCATCTCGCCATGAGCGTCGCACAGTTCGGTCTCGTCGTGGCCGGCCGCCCCGTGCACACCGACTTCCAGTACGTTTCATCGCCAGCGATCTTGCCTTCGGCTGGAGCTAACACTGCTGCCACAGAGAGATCGGCCCTGGTCGCTATGTCACGGAGATCAGTGACCCGATCCAAGTGACCGACCTCACGTTCTTCCTGCTGCCCAACTCGCCCGTGCCCATGGGCTATGGCGCCGTGCTCTACTTTGCCGTGCCAGCGCTGCAGAACTGGCAGCTGCTGGGGACCGTCTTTGCTGAAAAGCCGAGCGCCATCTTCCGCACGGGCTGGCCAACGCACCCGGATGTGGCCGGACAGCCCGTGCTGCAGCTGGGCGTCTCGATTGAGCCACTTGACAATGTCAAGAACTTGGGCATCGAAGCCAGCGGGCTCGTGGAGCGCAAGGCGTTTGCGCTCAAGATCGCGCAGGATTTATTTAACTACATGACGTCGTTCTCCACGAGCAACACGACCGCGTATATGACGATCCCGACCAACCTGCTGGACAAGTGGATGGAGCGGTTTGAGAACAAGTACCGACGAGACCCCAACTTCATGATGAAAAACGAATGAGACAATTTTGTTCTTGTATGATGGATGTGGTTGTAGTTCTAGAGCGGTTGTCTCTAAATTTCATGAAGACAATTGACTACCCAGAGGACGTTTCGTCTACTCCATTCCTTTCTGAACGGGAGAATTCTTGCTCGCACTTCCACCGCTGCTCGCGGCAGGCATTGGGCAGCCAAATCGTTTCGTCATCTTTTCTTTCCAGTTGTCAACGCTGATGCTTGCATGCCCTGCTCGCACGTCGTCGACAATCGCTTTGCAACGAGCTGTCCCGGTCCCCCAAGTCTTCTTGAACTCAGAGGAAAAGTCTTTGACGCCGCCCAGGCACTCATCTTGAAATGCGCACATCATGCGTTCGATTTCGTCCAGCGACTTTTGCGATGGCCCACCGACGGCTGAGACCATATCGGAGTACCAGTCCGTTACGTTCTTCACTGCTGGATCAAGAGCCACATCACGGATGACCACAGGCTCAGCAAGTGGAGCAAGTGTGGGAGCGATAGTAGGTGCAGCTGGTGCGCTTGGCTGTTCAACGGCTGGAGGCGATGGGGCGACTTGCTTGACAGAGTTGATCGAAGATACATCGGCTGCCTTCACCTTCCCGCTGGGTGGGGAAGCTATCGACTCATCCCCAAACTCTGTGGCTGCGCGCAGGAATCGACCGAGAATTCGGAACGGCAATCCGAAGCTGAAGGTCGACGTGGCAGGCGCCGGGCGGACTACTGTGATTGTTTGTGGCACTGGCGCTGGCTGGACGACAGTGACAGTCCTTGGGGCTGATGCTGTGACTGGCACAGGAGCTAGAGCGGTGACTGGGCCAGGAGCAGGAGCTGGCTGAGCCATGGGGGCTACAGCCGTTTGGCCATCGCACTGCGAGTACATCGTTGCTGTGATTCCGGACAGTTCGTACGTGTATCCCAGGTCTCGAGAGTCCATCAGATCAGCAAAACGGTTCGGCACACCCTGAAAAAAGCGGCCAATAACCGGATCTTGAGCTCCCGGGATCACAGTACGACCGCTGCTTCCGCCGCCTGTTCGCATAGTGATCACATCAGTCGGGTTGAAGGCGCCGCCGTTTCGTCGACCGCATGATGACCACGCAACAGGATGAGAGGCTTTTTGTTGAAAGGTGAGAGGTGTTGTACCGACGCGGCATTTGTGGAAGATGACGTGGATGAGATCAACCATCGAGTGGTGGGCCCAGAATATAGGATCGGCTGGTGAGAGAAGGGTGGCCATCGCGCCGTCCAAGTCAGAGTGGATGTTGCTGTGTGCTCCTCGTTCGAACTGAGGAGACATTTGACCGATACTCGACGCGCTGAAGATCTGGCTCATCACCGAGGCATACGAAGACGGAGCTGGTGGAATCGCAGTATTCCAGTCACCGCGAGGAACACAACGAGAACACTGAGTCGAGCTCTCACAGAAGTGGTCTGCCGGCGGGGCTTTCACACAAAATCCAGTCACACCCCATCCGTTGATGTTAATCGTGCTCGACCCTATGCCTGCTGGCACGCCGCCCAAATCCTTCAAGGCTGTTGAACAATCTCCCATGCTCCTGCACTGCCCACTGACGTATCGAGTGTTGTCCGTGATCCAATCCCAGTATGGGAGCGTTACACAAGCGAACTGGGAACCTTGGCCGCGAAGCATGTTCTCGAACACGAGCGTGAACAATCGATGCCAATAGAGGAACATACACTGGCCGTGGGCTTCCATCTCTGACATCATTTCCGTGTGCATCTCGATGAATCGTACGTACGCGCCCGTGTCCATGGCCGACTGAACCGCTCCGATAAAATTGGACTTCTCCTGGGCTGACAGCGAGTTCCAGTTCTTCCGCACCCGGGCGCACTGCGCCTCGGTTTGTCTTGACATGCACATGATCCATACCACAAAGGTTACCAGCACAGCACAGAGCTTCATGGTGCCTCGACGAAAATGCTCAACTACACCTGGAGTTGAGACGAAGAGCCTTCCTGTAAGAGCGTCGCATTGGCGCGGCGTCGCTCGCACCAAGTAGAGTCCACCTCCATACGGGTATTGGCGCGTGGCTCGTCGAGAACACTTCGCACATCCACTTTTACGTCAGAGCGTTATGCGATCCATCGAATGACCAGACGCTTGAGACACATCTGGTGAGCTCTTCCGGCTGGAAAAAATCGACAGAAGAAACACCACTCGCGACGCACAGACGACTTCCCCCAACGAAGACATGTAGGGGCTACGAGCAGGCCACGCAGACACTCGTGGGGCTCTCCTCGCACGCGCAAAAGTCGCATCAAGTATGCAGACCGTTCATCCCCATCGCCGTCTCGCTTCTGCCTTGTGACCTCTCGAATCAGACCGGGGAGCTCTTGCATCAGATTTGACCATCACTCTACGCACTACCGTGGACATTCTATATAGAAGCCTTACCAATCCCAGGATGCCCAGCACCATCGGTGGAAATGGTCAAGCTCTTGCTCTGCGGGCAGGTGGACGGCCAGTGGCCGCTCGTGTGGGAGCGCGCGCGCAAGCTCAACGCCGCGGCCAAGGCTCCATATGACGCGCTGGTTTGTGTCGGTCGTGTGCTGCCGTTCCCGAGCGACTACATCAGCGGCGCTAGCTCTGTGCCCGTGCCGACGTACTTTATCCCGGCGGGCGAGTCGCTCGTGGATTTTGAAGAGGATGCGGAGCAGGCGCCAATCGTGAAAAAGATCAAAGAGGCCAGCGGGGACGATAATCTCATCGAAGTGCTGCCCAACTGCTTCTTCCTGGGCAAGAGCGGCGTGGCGAAAGTTGCGGGACTCAATGTCGCGTTCATCGCCGGAGTGGAAGACGGAGGCGGAGAGGGAGCGGTGACGTATGGCAACCAAGAGATTGAGACGCTGCAGCCGGCTCTCAAGAAGGATGGAGGGGATCTTGACTTTCTTTTTAGTGCGCAGTATCCAGCACAGTGCGTACCAAAGCGTAGTCTATGTCGCGCTTTCTTTGCTAAACTGACGCATGATTCCTTGAATGCTGTAGCTTTGGGCACCTAGCCCCAGATCTCCAAGTCCCCACCGAGTTAAAGGCTGTGAAGTCGAGTTTGCTGTTGTCTGCCGTTCTCCAGGATAACGCCCCTCGGTATCACATCACGAGCACAGCACGGGAAGCCGACGGCGGAGTGTTCTACCAGCGGTTACCCTACGTGACCGAGTGCCAGAAGACGGGGCGAAAACAGGTGACAAGATTGATCGGCCTTTGTGGAGTGAACTCCTCCAAAGACAAGTCGAAAAAGTATCTCCACGCTCTGCAGGTCGTTCCATGCGCGGAGCAACAAGGCGAGCAGGTCGACATTCCTGCCGGGACAACTCAGAATCCCTATGTACAGTTTGTGGCCGATCGACAACGTACAAGTGAGCCCCCCGCGAAGCGACAACGCTTCGAAGATAACCGCGGTGGCGGAGGAGGACTGAGTGCAGAACAGATCGCTGAGCTTACTGCGAAAAGTAACAACGGAAACCAGTTCTTTTATGACCAGAAGCTCGCCGCGCGTGGCCAACATGCTGGAGCACTGCGCCACCCGCAAGACCAACACCGCCATCGACCGCCTCCGGTGCCAGAACGTACAGAGTGCTGGTTCTGTCTTGCGACGCCAAGTGTCGAGCGCCACTTGATCGTGAGCATCGGTCAGGAGGCGTACTTGGCCATGCCCAAGGGCGCAATCAACGAAGACCATGCGCTTATCGTTCCCATCGCCCACGAGGCGTCGACAACCAAGCTCAGTGAGACGACTTTGGCGGAGATCGACCGCTTCAAGACGGCACTACGCCAATATTTTGCGACACAAGAGAAGGAAATGATCCTGTTCGACCGCAACATCCAGACGATCGGCGCGACCCACTGCCATTTACAGATCGTGGGTGTTCCCAAAGCCAAAGCTGGCATCGCGTACGAGGCTTTCATGCAGGAGGGCGAGAAGTACAACGTCAAGTTCCAAGAGCTTCAGCCGAAAGACGACGTCAAGAAGCTCACGGACGGCAAGCCGTACTTCTACGCCGAGGTTCCCGACGGCAACGGACGCACCGTGCGCCTTCTCAACTTTGTCGAGGCCAAGCAGTACATGCAGTTTGGCCGTCACGCCGCTGCGTGCGTGCTCGGCGTCCCCCGGCGAGCGAACTGGAAATTCTGTGTCGTGCCGAAGCACGAAGAAAAGGAACTCACCAAGCAGTTTAAAAGCCAGTGGAAGCCGTTCGACTTCACGCTCGAGTTAGACGACTAATAAATCAGGACTTCAAGCCTCTTTCGATGTGAGTTTTTTTCGTAATGTATCAAACGGGTGCTTAATGTGAAAGATGGGACTAGTAAATAGGAGAGACGACGATGCCAATGGACGCGATCACTTGGAGGTGCCGAAGACGACCGACCAGATATCCTGCTGCGACGCCTTGTTGATCGGCGCAGCGCTCGGGGTCGGCGCGTTTAGTACGATCGGCGACTCCTCCTGGGCCTCCTTGAGCATCTTCTCGTAGTCCACGCCGTAGACTTCGCACCAGGCGAGTTCTCCGTGGGATAGGGACACTGGTAGGTCGTCGTGGTGGGCAGCGTCGGCTGCGACGGCCATGGGCGCTGACTTGGCGGGCGTGGCCTTGGAGGACGTGGCCATAGCACGACGCGAGGCGGTGCGGAGAGCTCGGGCCGAGGACGAAAGCATCGTGGAGTCAAACTGGGAAGAGGCAAATTGGATTGTGAGCCTTTGAGAAACCCAGAGCTGAGGTTTTTGATGGCGGACTCGAACGCTCACAATTGCATCCCGGTGACAGACCGCCGTGTCTTTTCCTCGGCGTGTTGCAGTTGCCCACTTGGGCCAATCACGTAGACGCAAGGGAGAAGCCATGCTGACGTCGCCGCTGTCACGTGAGACGAATGCCGTGTCCTAAGTACGAATGGCTACATCCTAAGTGCGCACTTTCTCACTGGCGTGCGCTTGAAGTTGGTGAGTGTGTAGCAACGCCATGCAGCATCAGTTGAAGAATGGAAGCGGTTACCCTGGTACCTACCGTCTAGGATTCGTCGACAGGCGCCGCACGAACGTAGCCAAAGACTTTGCTGCCGAGAAACGTCAGGTACGCTGGCGCGTCGCGTCGCTGCGGCTTGAAGTTGTTGCCGTCCCAGTAGTCGGCGCGGGTCCATGCTGCGAGCTGCGAGCAGCGCAGCAGCAAGTGGCCTTCGTCCTCGTCGATGCGGTCGACGCGACAGAGCACGTGGGCCACGCAGTCTCTCAGCGCGATGCTCTGCGCCGCGGCCTCGCGCACGACCTCGCGGCTCAGCTCCTGCTTAGACAGCTTCTGCTTCTTGGTCTTCTTAAGCGACTCGGTCTCGTCACCCGCCGTAATCGTCGGCTCGTCGCCCGGCGGGCAACACGCGATGTTAAACGCTGTAAACTTGTCAACATTGGCACCGGAACACCCGCCGATAGAGAGCACGAGCTCCTCCATGCCTTCGGTCGGCACGTTCAATACTGTAAGGTACCAATAGGTGAGACCGTGGATGCAGGATACAAAGTGAGACCAACAGAAAATGCCAACGGACCGAAGACGGCGCCGACGCGGTTGACGAACGTGGCCGAGTGGCGGTGGCGGTTCATGGAGCAGACGAAGGCGCCGTGGTTGTTGATGGGCGTGAGCCACGTGATGGTCATGACGTTGCGGCGCTCGCCGTCGCGCGTCGTCAGTAGACACACAGGGTTCGGGTAGAGCACACGTGAGAGCATGCCGCGCTCCACAGACACCCACGGCGCGCGCGGCGACGCCAGCGACTCCATTATCATACCCCTCGCTGCAGATTTTGGATGGCCTTGCTGGACGTGCGTCCTATAATGGAAATAAATTCAGAATGTGGATGGAGATCTGCAAACAAACAGAAAATATTTATTGGTTAGGAACAGTCGAGTCTGTTATAAACCAAATCTGAACCATTTATGTGCAATCAGACAGTTTCGGGTCAACTTGGAGTGGGAGACAGGGCTGGCAGTGCTTTTGTTAATACGGCGCCACTACTGCCCATATGATTAGGTCGCCGTCTGGCGCCCAGGTGAATTTTCCATGGAATGAAAATGTCGTTCGGTATTGAAGCGGTACAGATCTGCACATCTCGAACAGTTCCTTTTACAGCTTTATATTCTGAGTCGGTAAGCAGATATACAGCCCAACAGCCAGGACGGCGACTGCATGGATGGGGGCGAGGCGGGCCATGGTTTGTAGTGGTGGCTGCGTGGAGGAAGACTGCCGGGGGACACTAGATTTCTACTAGGCTCGAGGTCAGTGTAATTCGTCCTTGCACGTCGTCCTCCTCCTGGACTGCCCAATCCTGGGCAGGTAGCAGCGACGGATCTGGCATATCCTCTGGGAGGGAGGACTTCTCAATTTACCTCCAGAAGGAGACGGAATGCATAAGCCACGGACTGGCGCATCATGGTGTGCATTGGGAGTTCCAGCTCTCATGTATTGTTTCCAGCGCCTACATTCATAGAGATGCCTCAGTGTTGATGGCGTCCTTGCGGACTGCTGCGTGGGGGACTTCCAGCGACAGACTGACAATCCACTGGATTGTCTCTGGATTGAATCCAGAGCCTGTCGGTATCGAGTGGCTGGCTGTCGCTCAGTAGCTTGCCACATAAGAGGTTCCCGGGATGGGATTTGCTGGTACAAGTTTGAGGATTTGCATGGTATTCGACGCTAGCTAAATTTGCCTCCGTGGGCCCTCTGATAGTTCTGGAATACTCTGCGCTGCTTGCGAGTAGTCTTCCTGATCCGCTCTCGGCTCCCAACCATGACTCGATTTCGAGCCGGTGTACTGAGCTAATAGAACAGTTCGTGGAGTTACACACCGCCAACAGTGGAATGGCTTAACTTCTCCTGAGTGGCCAATGAGTCATTACACCGGTCATTGGCAATGACCGGCTGGGTGCAACTGGAGCAAGTGAGCAACGCATGGGTAGTTCGATGTGGCTGATGACGAAACTCGTCATCCGAAGTGCTGAGTCTACTACGTAGTACATCGTGTACTTCGCGAACCACCGCAGTGCGATAGCACAACCGAGAAACGCGCGATCACTGAATCACCGCACAGGGATTCTATTTCTCTGACCGATTCGACACGCTGTCACAACGTCAACCATCATACAGCGAGTTGATTCGTTAGTATACTCTCGCTGAGACCGCTGGACCATGTACACTGTATCGGGCGTTGAACCAGGTTTATTTGAGATTTGAATAGTGAGGACTCCAGCAGTCACGATTGGCGCGTAGGGTTGGTGGAGTCGCTCAGTTGGCACCAGCGACCGGGATGCAGTGCGGGTAGAAGTCACTCCAGCGGCAGCCGAGAGCAGCGCAGGCCTTCTTGTTGAAGTCATTGACGGCCTCGAACGCACGAGGTAGGGACGGGCGTCACCTTGGTCGTCGGGGCGGGCGTAACCGCTGGCGCCTCGGTCGGCGGAGCCGGCGGGAGGCAGTGCGGGTAGAAATCGCTCCAGCGGCAGCCGAGCGAGGCGCACTGGGCCTTGTTGTCGGCGTTGACCTTGTCGAAGGCCGGGCACGAGACAGTCTCCGTCGCAGCGGACTCAGCCAGCGGCAGGCAGTGCGGGTAGAAGTCGCTCCAACGGCAGCCGACCGATGTGCACGTGGCCTTGTTGATAGCGTTGACCTTGTCGAAAGCCGGGCAGGCGGCGTCGGTGGAGGCCAAGGCGACGGCGACGACGGCGACGATAGAGGCGAAGCGGGCCATGGTTGCTGGTGTTGGGTGGAAGGCGACTTGAGAGGAAGCTGGCAGATTGCAGAATGAAAGCCTCGAGCAAGAGGTATCCGTCGACTCAAAGAACACACAGGGTTCGAGCTCCGTACGAAGACGAGAGACACCAGGCGGACATCGAGAGCTTCTCTGGGTTGGGGGGATTTGTAACGATGGAGTCCTTGAGGATCTGATAAGCATGTCACGGTCATGTGGTTCAGGTCCAACACGTGAGTGGTCTGGCTTGTCATCGACGACGCGGACAGTGCATAGGAAGGTACAGCGGTCCAGAGCCTGTCGATTTGGGAGAGGCGGTCAGGATCACAGGTTTTCCGGGAGTGCAAGCTCACATTTTACGGGGCAATATCACAGAAACAGTGGCATTTCGGTCAAATTCACAGGGTAAATGGACGGGTATACAGGTATCAAGCACAGGCCATGTGATAGAGACGGGCTTCATGTGATAGGGACGGGCGGCGAACGGGGTCGCTACGCTCCCCCGAGGCGCTGCGGCGCAAGCGCCTTCGCGCGAATAAAAAGACTGTATGATCTGGACAGTGCATGCCAATAGGGTCCGCTCCGACCATGCTCCGGGAGGCACCCCGCGTTTTTCGTGCTGCGGTGCTCCGCTTCGCTCCGCTACCTTCGCACGAGTCCGCTTGGCCCTCCCTGCGCATGAGTGTCGCTCCCGACAGACGGGACAGTACAACAGTGGTATAAAACAGTGAAAGTGACCTACTAAAAATGTGATTCTCCCCGTTTTCCCTGTGATGTCGCCTTTTCCTCTCGATTTGGTGGATTGTCTCGTGCACACAAGGTCCCACTCGTGAGTGGTCTCTGCGGGAGACATCTGTGATGGATTCTCCCGCGTAAACGAATCAGCGGGGTCTTGCCACGCTCAATTGGCCCAGCCAAAAAACCCTGTCATGGATCCATCGTTATGGGTTTGTTCAATTGAAGGGTGTTAAATCGTACCGATGAATACACTGTACAAGCCACACTAGCACTCGTCTCCTCAAGCCGATACACTGGAGGTGAGTTTACTTAGCGTTTGAGTCGGTCAACCTTGGCTAAGTAACTGTCACCATGTGACAGACGGACTGTGTGAGTGGTCTCTCCAATCAGTGTTCTTCTCTCCCAACCATCTGATTCCATTCCGCTGTTTCAAGTGGCTGTCGATGGGAGAAAAACAGTCCGCGATCTGCAGTCACAATCAGGCAAGGAAAGGCGCGTCGTCCTTGGCGTGGACAATGGACGACAGCCCGTGGAGCCTCTGGCTTAGGAGATCCTGACCTGATGCGAAAATCTGCCCACGACAGAGGTGCTCGCAACAGCCAAAAGGGAACCGAAGGTGTTGCCACACCGTCTCCTAGAAGGTCTCCAGCTTGTCGAGCCAGAGGATCGTTTGCTGGTCAGGAAGGTTTGTCATCAGCTTTGCCTAGGCCTTTCTGGCGTTGAGTCGACTTCGTAAACCACGCGAGAGCGTGGCTACAACTCCGGAACAAGTAATCACCATGAACTACGTATGTACTAGTATTACGATTTACAGTTTCAAAATGTTTGATCCGGATGTCCTGATACTAAAAATGACGAGCCTCTCCACCACATAAAAACGAACCATCCGCACCAACCACCTCCTCTTTGCGTTTCACCAATTTAACTCCTGGATCTCACACTGGACCGGTTCAAGTGTCTTCCGCTTCATTGAGCCGGAAGATCGTTGCCGCACTTCATTCCGACGAATCAGAACAGACAGAACCCTATAAACAGAGAGGAGGTGTGTCAATAACAGAGAAGAAGCTGAAAAACACACAAATCTGGCATTTCTACCAATCATATAATCGCGGTTAGGTGACCAAAGGACAGGCGACGCCGATTCGACTAATCGTTCCGGAGCTTTCGCTCCGGTTTGTAGCGCTCGCGCCCGCTCCGCTATGGCGCTCGGGAGATAGCGCCCTCCGCTTCGCTCCGGGGCTATTGACAAATAGATCATGAATTCTGGCGGGTGAGGCGTCGCAAGAGATCATGCTCCGGGGGGGGGGTACCCTACCCCCCTCCGCATGGGCTCTTGCTCCAGTCACAGGAGGGATGACACACCTTCTCTGTTGTCTACATTTTTCGAATTTTTACTCTGTTTCTGGGGTTTTGTCATCAGAACATGCAAAGGGGAGGCTTGACAACTCGGACCACTCTCCAACCTGATGTCATCACCGAAAATCATACCTTTGGTGCAGAAAAAGGATAGTTGAATCCCCCTCTTCAGTGACGCAAATTGTGCGTTTTCAAGAGGGAAACAGATTATAGAATTGGTGGGTTATTCAATTCAACAGTGATATTAGTCCCAATACATGATTCTTTATCGATTATCAAGTAGCAAAGGATAGTTTGAGAGCGGCTCAAGATCGGCGTCGATTTGAGGCTCTGCAGCAAATGGTACAGTCCACCATTTGTTTCCCATTGGGAAGTCCCAGTGTAGATGCACTCAGACACGACCGCACGCTCATCCAGACCACACGCAAGTGGGACACGCGCATCAGGTTCCCAGTCGAGAAGGTCGCACAGAATTCGAGAAGGTCGCCGAGCAAGCGAACCAACTGCATTACCTACACTTCCCATTCTCGAATTCACCAGCTCCTCAACAAGCCAACTCGACAAGAAACAAGCACCATGGCTCGCATCGCTTCCGTCCTCGCCGTCGCCGCTCTCGCCTTCGCCTCCACCGACGCTGCCTGCCCGGCCTACAACAACGTCAACGCCGCGAACAAGGCCTCGTGCGCGTCCGCCGGCTGCCGCTGGAGCGACATCTACCCGCACTGTCTGCCGCTCGCTGGTGCCAACTAAGTAGCGAGTATCGTGTTGGGTGTGAAGCCACCTCCACCGGTTTCGTGTTCCTCTCTCCATATAGCTAACATACATTCAATCTTCTTTCGACTTGGTCGTTATCTGTTTTGGGTTGTTGCTTAAGTACGCATCGAATACTAGCTTACGAATTGCCGCGAGTCCCCAGCAACGGTTTGCGGCCCAGCGACTGACACTTCGCCATGGGTAGAAGTCGACCTAGCGATCTTGAGCCCAAAATGCGACAGGCACAAAAGGAGCGTGTCAACGTTCTCCATCTGGTTACAGGCTACTTTTTTCGAATGGATCAGACTGTGGAGACAGTCCGCGATCCGCTGTTGCACACTGGCGTATGCTATGAAAGGCGCGTCTTCCGCTGGGTGGGCAAAGGGGAAGAGACCGGTGCGCTGTTAAAGAAAATACAGGACCGTTGTGGTTACCGCCCTTCTAACCGCGAGAAGCACACGGTGACACCTATTGCGATCTATGACAGCCGAGTCCAGAATGTTCCATCATCTGAACGAAATCTAGTTCAAGCACATTGCCTCGAGGGGCATTCCAAAAGTCAAAAGTTGAGCCTGCGTCTTTCGGCTCGGTGTTGCCTTCGAAGCCTGGCCAACAAGGATGGTGATTCAGAGCGTTCTTGCTCCGTAAACGATTCGCTTCGTTCCCGACACTTCGCTTCAAGTGTGTTGCATATCCCCCAGTGCCTACCGGCTGACGATGAGTCTTCCTTGAATGCCGCCCGCAACGAGTAATCATCAACATGCGTAAGCACTGTCCTCCTGTACTGTCAATATTACCTGATAACAACGCAGACCTCGATGGTCTGAACTGCCTCGCTTTATCTGTAGTCCTGGAACAGGGCAGAAGCCGGACACTTACAGAATCAGATCCTTGGGATTGCGGGGAATTGGTTGCTTAGACCACTCACCACCCCAAGATAAAGCCTGCCATCACCGATATCTTTTCGATCGCAGCACTTCATACACAAATATTACCTTAATGGACAGGATATCATATTTAGCATTCCGTAAACCAGATGTGAAACACAATAATGCTTCTCACCATTACCGCATCTGACAGGGATTAAATGTAGCACCGTGCGGAAAGAACGCAGACTCACCCACCCACCTGTTATCGACTTGCAGTGCATAAAAGTCGCGAAAGAAGGCTATCTACGCACTGCGAGACCACAAGTTAGTGGGACACGCGCGCTCGGTCCTGGCTCAACCACCACGCACTCGACGCGTCTGGCGCTCTGAGTGATCCAGCCTCCGACTCGGAGGCCAAGTCCCTCGGAGTCCGAGGGACTTGTCGCTCTCAGAGTCTCATTCTCGAATTCACCAGCTCCTCAACAAGCCAACTCGACAAGAAACAAGCACCATGGCTCGCATCGCTTCCGTCCTCGCCGTCGCCGCCCTCGCCTTCGCCTCCACCGACGCTGCCTGCCCGGCCTACAACAACGTCAACGCCGCGAACAAGGCCTCGTGCGCGTCCGCCGGCTGCCGCTGGAGCGACTTCTACCCGCACTGCCTGCCGCCGGCTCTTCGCTCCCTGGAGGCCGAGGCCTCGTGCCCAGCCTTCAGCAACGTCAGCGCCGCGAACAAGGCCTCGTG
>JAADVR010000603.1:0-21467 GCA_023335855.1 Pythium scleroteichum | reverse complement strand
TTTGGCCCTGGAAAGAACACCCACTTCAAGTCAGTCTGCTGTGTACTCTCGAGTCACCCATCAACACAGTCAACTCACCGCTTCGCCTGGGAAGTACCTTCGCACGAGCGAGAAGCCGTGCTCCTCCCAGCTGAAGTCTTCAGTGTTGAGCACGGGGTACTCGCTCGAGTGGACGTCAAAGTCCGCGTACCGCATGACGACGCCGCCACAGAACCGCCAGAGCGTGTCCCGTCGGCGGCTATTGCAGTCGGCGCTGAAGTCAAAGTCGCCTTCTGCCTCGGCGATCTCGAAATCTCCTTCGTCGGCTGTGGTGTCGCCATCGTCCGCGGTATCATCACTGCAGAGAGGCTCATGGACTGGCTGATCTCCGGCCTTGAGAAGCCCCAACAACTTGTCCTCATCGCGATCGATCGACGCAATGTCGAGGCCTGACGAGACGTCAGCACTACCGGACGAGCCGGCGGACCCGGCGTGCTGCAGGTAGCGGATGACGCGTTGCTCA
Organism: Pythium scleroteichum; assembly: GCA_023335855.1. Lineage (NCBI taxonomy): Eukaryota > Oomycota > Peronosporomycetes > Pythiales > Pythiaceae > Pythium > Pythium scleroteichum. The sequence continues at coordinate 20,965 of JAADVR010000603.1, read as the reverse complement.
GCGTCCTCAGCTCCGCCGTGGCTCCAGTTCGCCAGATCCTCTTCTTCAGCGCATCCAAGCCCGAGAGCGATGCTCGACATCGAGTGGTACTGGCATAGCACAACGATGGCGTGCACTAACTCGGAGACGGACCACGAGTCGTCCTGGTCTGACGCGAGGAGATCAGCGATGTGTTTGGGCGTGATAAGCCATGGCCGATGGGCGAGAATGGAGCTGATCTCATGGATGCGGAAGAGCTTGGGCGAGACATAGTCGATGCCCTTGGTCCACTCGTAGCTGCCGCCGTTGACCACAAAGTTGTACTGCTGGAGATCGGCGAAGTAGTGGCACCGCAGCTCCGACGCCGCCATGAGCGCGAGGTAGCTGCGCCAGTGGAGAGGCAGGGCGCCGTCCTGGACCATGATGGACTTGATGCTCTTTTGGTGCAGCTGGAAGTAGCTCGGATGCCACGCGAGCAGCTGCACGAAGTGGCTCACGCGGCCCGTGCGCAGATACTCTAGTCGATACAAACAACTCAGTTCTTGGTTCTCATTCTTGGCGACCTTCTCGATCTCGCCACAGTCTATAAAGTAGGATATTGTGTGCTTAGTGGGGACGGCGTCCTGGACGCCTGCGCTCTCGACTTCTTCCTGCAGCTGGGCCATGCAGTCTCGGATCGTGTCGAACGGGGCTTCACGGGCGAGGCGGACGATCGTCGGATACAAGTCGGCGACAGTCTCGGCGTCTTCGACGATGAGCTGCCTGAGCTCCTGCTGCACGAGAGCGAGGATCGTCGTCTGCACAGCGGGGTCGTCGACTGCGAGGCGCCGGAAGAAGGCATCTTTTGACACGCCGATGCGGGCCGCCGCGTCCTCCATGACGAAGGACTCATCATCGGATGCGACCGGTGAAAGACCCATGGCTGCTGGCTCAGGCGATGGTCGTCGGGCGTGGCTGAGATCGCGCGGAAGCTGAAATACCGTACCGCACGGGACTCGTTTCGGCTCACGACCGCGCACTCGGCGTCGTCGAGTCGACACAGAGGCAGCCATGGCCGCCCAATCAACGAAGCGAGAAAACAGAGACAGAGTCCGCCTGCGACATGACGTCGCCTGGAAAAAACCTGCGATCGGCCTGAGCCACTCTACCGACCGCTTGCTTGGTCGAAGCAAGCGGCCTGGCAATAGGAATCGCACTGGGCTGGTGGGTGCTCTCGTCGAAATCCGCGTGGCGATGGGCGTGGAACTGGATGGATTCGCTAGATGGTAAGAAACTGACGAAGCACCACGCACGCGAGTGCCGCGGCGGCGTCACAACGGCTCGCGCGGAGACTCGCGTACCTCCGAGCAAGCGACCGAGCGAGGGGCGGATCGTGTGACGCACGGGCCAAAGGCGTCGCAGAGTCGAATCTCCAAGCAGCACCCAGGAACTTCAACATGGTCAAGATTGAACCCCTCATATTGCAATATATATCCTTCTAGTTGCCAAATGAAGAACATAAGCAATATGAGTATGTTTGACCCTCGGCGTCGTTTCGCGCTTTTCGCTTCAGTCAATATCGCCCCCGAGCAGAGACATGGTACGTGGTGGCTCACTGTGACGAGGTCCTATGATATGGCTCTTCTGTGCGGGTTGGACTCACGCGTGCGAGACGCTCCGCGCAGCCACCGAAGAAGAAGGCCCCGAAGAAGACCAAGGAGGAGCTGGAGGAAGGTGCGTCGCTGCTGAGCAGCTACCGACAAGAGCCAGATGAACTCACGAGCGTCCCATAGAGCGCCGTCTCCAGGAAGAAGAGGAAGCCAAGCGTCGCGCCGAGGAAGAGAGACGGCTCGAGGAGGAACGCAAGCGCCGCGAGGCCGAGGAGGCCAAGCGCCGCGAGGAGGATGCCCGCAACCGCGCGGCTGAGCTCGAGCGACTGGCCGAGGAACACGAAGCCACGAAGCGCGACCTCGAAGGCAAGGCCCAGCGCCTCGCTGAGATTCTACGCGCACAGAAAGAGGCTCGAGAGGTACGTTTCGAGGGGTTGCCGTCTTCCCACGCCCATATTCTAATGGACGACGGACTGGTAGTGGGAGAACTATTTGGCGTGCGACCCACGGCCGGACGCCCAAGTGGAGGGCGACATGAACTCGTTTCTCAACTCGTGGCTGCTCGACGTGTCCACAGATCTGAATGAAATCGCCGTGACGTGTGCGAGCGCCACGCGCGTCGTGAGTGACCTCGTGCACGTGGCCGCGGACGCCAAGGCGACCAACGACTCAGCGATGGTCGAGCAGTGCGCGGTGTTCACGTACCAGATCCAGCAGATCATCCGCGACAAGATCGACCACGCGACGGCTCACATCCTCCAGTACGCCGACGAGTACACGGACAGCAATTCGCGTAGCGAGGTCAAGATGGCTAGCGCTTGCGACTGGGTTAAGCTCGGGCTCTGGATCAACCTCATGGCCAAGGGTTCGCGCAACAAGCGGATTGACTTCAACGAGCTCGGCATTTCCGTGGATCTGCCCAAGGCCATCATCATGCAGTCGCTCGCGCTGCGCGTCACGTTTCTGCCGTTCGACCAGCTGTCACCGCAAAACGCGCAGAACGTCGACTTCGCGCTGGGAGGAGTCTTCTCGCTCGACCTGCTCGCTATCCCACCGCCACCCAAGCGTGTGCGTGGCTGGATGATGCGCGAGGTCGCGACGGACGCTGCCGACCGCATCAAGAAGCTCCACTACCCGCTGGAAGGCATGGTCGCGTCGGCCGCGATGCCTGTCAAAGTGAGTGTCACTCTGCTTTCACACGTGATATACGGACACGTGGCCTCGCCGCTGCGTGTCGGCTGGTGGGATCCACACGCACAGTCGTGGGAGGAAGATGGCATCTCGGAGGTCGCGTTCAACGCCGACACCAATGTGTTGAGCTTCAACACGATGCACGTGACGCACCTCGCAGTGCTGCAGCAGCGCGACCTCAACTACCAAAAGTACCTGTGGAATCTTCAGATGAGTACGTCAGTCGCCAACAAGGCGTACTTGCAGCTCAAGACCGAGCACTTTGAATCCATCCGCTTCGAGGTCACGGACGCTGGCTGCCGGCTCGTGGCGCCGACGCTACCGCAGCTTCACCCCCTGCAACAAGATTGGCTGCCACCTGGTGAGCTGCTCATGCGACTGACGGCATCTGGCATCGGACTATGTCCTGGTGTGGACGACGATGCACGCTTCGGGTATACGCCGAAGGCGAAGGCCCTTGAAGACCGTGTGATCCAAGAGGTCGTGAGCGTCGTCTCAGCCTACCAAGTCGCTATCGGCAACCTCACGGCCGAGTCCCACGGAGGCGGCATGAAGTGGATCGGGGCCGCCGAGAACCCGAAGCAGATCGTGTTTTCTGTGAAGGAGATCTTTTGGCCGTACGTCCAGGAAGAGCTCGAAGCCACGTACCCACTAACGCCTCTCATGCCCATGACCAATGACACAGGCGACGCGAATTTCACTGTCGCTTTGTCCACCGAAGACGACCATCCCGCTGGTGGTCTCTTAGTCAACGTGTTGACGGAAGTGGACGACGAAGCCAGCGGTGGGAACGTTAAGTTCCGCATCGACCAAGTCGACGACGTGTACGCGACGCACGTCCACCTCAAGAAAGCGCTTGAAGAGATCTCTTCGCCGGACGCGCGGGACCGAATGGAAAACTCGAACGTCATGTTCGAGTACGTGCTGATGAAACTGCTGAGTTTGCTGCGGTTGTTCAGCTATTCGAAACCCCTGAGCACCGTCATGGGCCGCCATGAGCGGGAATCGGCCGGGGCTGCGAGGGACAGCAGCCCGGAGATGGACCACGGTAAAGAGGACAGCGTCGAGGCCGAGAAGAAGCTGGCTGAAGCCAGTCCAGAGATTCATCTAGACCCGAAGATGGACGAGCTCGCTGTAGCTGAGATCACGCCGGCCCTCAACGAGATGCTTGCCGTGTGAACAAAATCGAAACGACATAGCTCATCCGCCTTTTATTTATCGCTAGACTTTATTGGTACACTCGTCAGATCGCCCCTCGACCCTCGTGCGGGACCTTTGCCACTCAGGCAAAGCGTGACGGGATCTGCAGGTGCTGCGTCAGCTCCGTGTAGCCACCGACGTACTCGCCGTCCATGAAGATCTGCGGCACCGTCTTAACCGGCTCGCCCACGATTTGGCGGAGCGCATCGATCGAGAGGTCGACGCCGACCGTGTAGTCGTCGAACTCCCAGCCGCGCTCGTGGAAGGTCTCCTTGGTGGCCTTGCAGAACTTGCAGTTGGGCTTGGAGAAGATGACGATGCCTTTGCTCTGCTTGGTCTTGGCGAGCATGTCCTGTTCCGCCTCGGTGAGCGAGGCCGGGTCGTCCAGCGAGATCTGGATGCTGTCGAGCGACATATCGTTCATGTCGACGTGGAGCCCGCACTCCTGTGCGACGCCGTGGAAGCGGCTCGCACGCTCGTTGCCCTTGTCGGCGTCGGTCACTGGGCGGCTCGAGTGGGCATCGCCGACGGTGGCGTAGCCCTTGGCCTTGAGCGGATGGTACGGCAGGTTGCGCGCGGTTATGTAGTCGTCCACGTCCTTGCTGGTCCACTTGAGGATGGGGCAGATCTTGAGGCGGCCGTCGTGGATGTTGACGATCTTCATGGACGACCGCGTCGAGGTCTGCTCGGCGCGCACGCCGACGAGCAGCGCCTTGGCGCGCAGCTCCCGCAGCGAGCGTTGCATGGGCTCCACCTTGCGGATGTAGCCGTACTGCTTGTGGGCCTCGGGCGTCGGGATCTCCCAGAGCTTGCCGTAGAGCGCCTCCATGCGCGAGGGCGTGATGGGCGACTGGTAGACTTGGAGGTTGAGCTCGAGCTCTTTCTGGAGGCGCGCGGCGAACTGGTAGGTCTCTCGCGGCAGGTAGCCCGTGTCGATCCAGACCACGGGCACGCGCTTGTCGACGCGGCTCACGAGGTCGAGCATGACGGCCGACGTGATGCCGAAGCTCGAGCTGAGCACGGTGTGGTCCACGCCGAACGTCGCGAGCGTCCACTGGACGATCTCGTGGGCGGACTTGCCTTCGAGCTGCGCGTTCATCTGCTCCACGAAGCTCTCGAGCGAGTCGTGGAGCGACGGGTCGAAGAGCTGCATGGAGAGATCGCTCATCTTCCTCTCGGCCGTTGCGATCGGGAACTGGTCGGGCGTTCCGCTTCCGGGCTTCCGCTTCTCGGGCCGGGCATTTTGGTGCTACAGGGGTAGGGGAAAGTGATTATTGGAGAAAATGCACAGCCGCATCGGTGGAATGCGTTAGTTTGATTGGATGAGGAAGGATCGTGGCATCCGTCCATCCAATCAAAAGCGTGTATCCATCCAAGTCACATTTTGCCAAGCCTGCGACGATCCTAGAACCGGCATGAGCCAACTGTTCGGTCGGATGCGTCAACAGTTCTTTCTGTCCAACACGGTACCGACCGTGATGATTCAATCAGAAGACCATCACTCTCTTATTTAGCACCTGTATCTACTGTGGCAATTCCACTAAGTGCGAGTGACAATGTGCTGCTGGACGCCCCATCAAGTTGCCATGGGCGCCATGGCCGAGTCCCATCGGCTGCTGCCGCTTACGCCCTCGCGCGCCCACCTCGTGTCCTTCGAGGCCGGCTTCCCGTCGCTCGTGGACGAGCAGGAGCTGCGCTCGCCGGCGGCGGAGGCGGCGCGGCCCGCGAGCCCGCGCTGGACCACGCTCTCGGTGCTGCTCACGCTGCTCATGTCTGCCATCGGCTCCGGCACGCTCTCCGTGCCCTACACGCTGCTGCTGCTCTCGCCGCTACAGGCCGTCGTCGCGATCGCGCTGGCCGGCGCTGCCATGGCGTTCACGGCCGACGTCATCCTGCGCGTCCACGTCGCCGTGGTCAACAGCGCGCAGCACGAAGAAGTGCGCGAGACGTACCAAGAGCTTGCGTTCCACGCCGGCGGCGAAAAGCTCTCGCGCTTCGTGTCCTTCGTCGCGGGCTTCGCTGTGTTCGGCGCCTGCGTCGGTTGTGTGCGCGTGGTCAAGGACATGGCGCCGACGCTCCTGTCGCTGGTTTACCTGCGCCCCGACCAGGCGTTTGAGCAGCTCCCGTCAAGCGAACAGCAGTCGCTTGTGCTGCGCACCGTGTGGATCGTCTTCATGGTTGTCGTGCTGCCTCTTGGATTCTTCAAGAAGATCTCGGTCTTGCGGTACTCGTCCTATCTCGGCTTCACGTTCTGTCTCTACCTGGTCGGCGCCGTCGCGTATCGGTCCATTGTGGGCGTGGCTCCGGGCTCAATCAATGAGCCAGGTCTGCAGCCCCTCGAGATCCACGAATCATTCTTCTCCAAGCTCTCGGTCGCCATCGGCATCTACAACTTCACGTACATGCTCCACCTCAACGTCATCCCGCTCTTCCCCCAGGTCGTCGCGAGCATGCCTCGCAGCCGACGCCACCTGCTCGCAAGCGCCGAGTCGAGCATGAGCGCGCAGATCTACGTGGCCGTCGCTGTCTGCGCCGCGCTGTACGCGGTCTTCGGGCTCTGCGCTGCGTACATCTACGGCCCACTCACGCAGGGCAACATCCTGCTCAACCTCGCGCACGACCCGATCATGGCCGTGCCGCGCGTGATGATCCTGCTCACGATCCTCTTCTCGTTCCCGCTTCTGTTCCACCCATTGCGGTGCCTCGTGCTCGAGATGCAGTGGTGCTGCGGCGAGCATCCATCGCTCCTGACACAGTTCGTCGTGTCGGTGCTGCTGATGGTGCTGCAGTTGCTCGTGGCAACGCGTGTGCCAGGGATCCAGGTCGTCTTCTCGTTCGTCGGGTCGAGCATCCTGCTGATTCTTTGCTACGCGATGCCCGCGCTGTTCTACGCCCGCCTCTACCCGTGGCGCGCGTCCACCGCGGGCCGCCTGCGCATGTACGCGCTCTGTTGTCTGCTGGCCGTGGCCACCGTCTTCTGCTCCATGGCCACGGTGAAACTGCTGGGGTAGATTCGTAGATCGTTTGGAGCCAATACTGAAATGGACGTGAGTCACACGTTGAAATGGTCCAGATCCATGACGACCCGACGACGACGCCGGACGAGTGGTCAGTTATGCGAGGCCCCATCTTATCGCATGAGCTGGCGTCATCAGCCACGTTCAGACCTCCAGCAAGCCGATGGGTTCCAGATGCACGATGGTAGCGCGCCTGCCGCCAGAATCGCATCCGCATCATGCGAATCGTCTCGCCGTCGGAGCTGTTCGCGACGCTGTCGTCGCCGTCCTCGCACGGCAGCCCGCGCGTGTCCTCGCTCCTCGCGTCCACTCCTCCGGACTCACTACCTATCCTAGAAGACTCTTCTGTGGGGGCCTCGGCACAGACGACCCCAAGGTCCGTCGGAGGCCAACGCCTCCGTGGCGCCCACGTCTTCGTGACCATGCTCGTGTCCACCGCCGGCCCCTGCATACTGTCGCTGCCGTTCACATTTGCAGTGCTCTCCACGGCACACGCCGTCGCGCTGATGGTCGTCGTCGGCGCTTGCTCTGCTCTCACAGCTCTCGCTCTTCTTCACGCGCACTCGACGGTCGCGAAGCGAGAGGAGCTGGCAGTTTTTGTCGGCGCTGGCTGCACGTTAGCGTCGTACCGTTCGATGGGCACGAGCGCCGGAGGTAAAGGCTACGGTGTCTTCGTGTCGGTTATCGTTGCCATCGGCATCTTTGGTGGCTGCGTGGGAGGCATCCGGATAGTGAAAGACGCCATGCCTCACCTCAGCTCCCTCTTGTACGAACTGCTCGTTGGCTCAAGCTTTGACTCGCTCGCGACAAAGGCAAAGTCGACGTTGGAGACGCTGCTGCTTTGGTCCATTTTCATCTTCGTCGCCTTGCCCATGTGCTGCCTCAAGGACGTCTCCAAACTCAAGCTCACAAACTACGTTGCTCTCCTGTTGTCGGTCGTGTTCGTGGTTGCGGTCGTGTATCGAGGGTGTACGACAGGCGTAGTCGACCTCCAAAGCCTCAGCTTCCGAACCCGAGCGTACGACGGAGACCCGTCGGAGCCCGTGGACAAAGCGACCGTTACTCAGCCTACAGAGCTCGTCCCTCGCTCCTTCCAGGCCATTTCGCTCTACACTTACGCGTTCGCGATGCAGCTCAACGTGCTTCCTCTCTTCGTCGAACTCCGCGGCAACTTCGACGCGCCCATCGGGCAGACCACGTACCACATGGGATTTGTCATTTGCTGCGTCACTGCGGTGTGCTCAGTCTTGTACATCCTGTTTGGCGTCTTCGGCGCGCGTCTGTATGGTACAGAGACTCACGGCAACTTCCTCATCAATCTACGATCGGATCCTTTCATGAAGCTGCCACTGATCGCCATGTACTCGTCAGTGCTGTTATCGTTCCCTCCACTCTTCATCCCCGGCCGAATTGCGGTTGAAGAACTGACCTCGCGGAAGCCAGCCGCTGGACTGCCGTTGTCGTTCCGAATCACCGCTGCGGCTGCATTTCTCTCTGGTCAGCTGCTCGTGGCTACATGGGCGCCACGCGTTGAAATCGTCTACGCGCTGCTCGGTGCAACCACGACTGTGCTCACGTGCTTCGTGTTCCCCGTCGTCATGTTCACCGGGCTGTTTCCGTGGCAAAGGTTCGGCTTCAAAGGGCAGCTCTGGTGTGTGGTGCTGTGGGCCATTGCAGTGTTCATGGCGACGTCTGGCTTGCGCACGACTGTCTTCCTATTCGCCAAGACATGAGCCAACCATCTATCCCAATCAAGTATTTGTTTATAGACTCGCAGTTTCCCTGTGTTCAATTGGTGGGGTTGCTCCATGGCGTTCTGTGCATAAAGTTTAGCAGTCGCCTGCACCAGTTCACGAGCCATTGTGCCCGCTTTCGACCGCGACCACGTTTGCGTTCGCCGTGCGCTTCAGCCCATTGCTCGACTTGGCTTCGACTGTCGAAGGACTGGACGTGTACAAGGAAGCCTTGGCTCGGTATCTCGTGTCCCAGAAGATCGCCCAAGTCTTGGGCAGCCACGAGTGGTCGTCGCGGAGGTACTTCATGAGCATCGGCACGTGGCGCAGAGCGTAGGTGATGTACATGAGCGTGCAGAACACGCACGCGACGACTGAGAGAAACGCGAGATGGATGCCGAACTGCAGCACGAAGAACGAGACGGCCAGTAACACGCCCACGATCGTCAGTTTGCACTGGAACTCGAAGAACATAGCGAGCTCCGCGACTTTGCTCTCGGCGGTCTTATGCGTCTCCGAAGAGCCTTCTTCGACGTGGTGTTTCGTCTCGACAGGCGATGCGGTGAGTTTCTGGTCGAGACGCCGCTGGATATCGCGGGCATAGAACAGCGAGAACGAGCTCGTCACGCCATCAACGACAAGGAAAGTCGAATAGAAGAAGTGTTGGATGGCTGGCCACACCGGCGTCGCTTGTGGGCATCGTCGATTCCACGCCGTGATCCACGCGATCGGCAGGTAGGCGAGTCCGAGCATGACGGCCAGCGCTAGAACGGCGTCCTCGCCCTTAGTGCGATTGTAAACGCCGACTTTCCAGGCGACGGAGCTCGTGTACACGAAGCGCACGACGAACATTTGCAGCAGCTTGTAGATGGACGTCAGGTACTGGAAGATCGAGAGCAAGATCTCAGCGCCAACGAGCCCGACGCAGTTGCCTCGCTCGCCCGAGCCTTTGGCCTCGCTCAGAACGTTGTTGGTCTCGCCAAGCGTGAAGCCGAACAGCCAGAACCAGCACGAAGTCATCTGCAGTGTCGACACAACGTAGGCCAACGCCACGACGTCTTTGCCCTCCTTGAGGATGTGTGGCGAGCTGGTCCAGAAGAGGCGCAGCTCAAAAAGCCAGATGCACACGAAGAGCGGCGTGGCGATGATGGCCGTGAGGTAATTCATGGCGCCGGGCTGAGCGCCGCCTGGGTTGGTGAGGCGTTTTCTCGTTGAGAAGCAGCATAGGGTCAGTGCCTCCTGTTCCACGGCGTTTCACCACTGGTGACCGTTTGTCAGTCCGTTAGGAAGGGGCACCAAGAATAAGTTAGTTCGAAGCAGTCTGCGAAGAAAACTGCAGCGTCTCGCGAAATCCAGGTGTCTGACCAAATTTACAGGCACCTGAGAATCTGCTAAACCCTGCAGTTGTCAAGAGTGCATGAAGAGGACGAGGGGAGCCGTACAATAGTCAAGTGGTACGCCGGGCGTGCGGTGAGGAGAAAATCGATATGTGCATTCTGTGAAATGGTCTACTTCTTCTTGTACAAGTACGGCTTGAGCCATGGGAATGCACTGAGCACTTCACGTGGTGTCTCTTCCACGATCACTTGCCGCATGGCTGATTCGCTCAGCATGCCAACGTTGTGCTTCGAGGCCCTGGGCATGCCGCTGCTTGCGAAGAAGGTGTGAACAAAGGCGATGTCAAGTTCCAGCGCGTTGATGTGCTCGGCGTGGCTCGTGTCGATTGCGCTAGAGAAGTCGGTGATCCAACAGGCGTCGTTGTGGTATAGAATGCTGAAGTCACTCAGCCCGCCGTGCACAACCTTCGCCTGCTGGTACATGGCCCGCATGGCGCCAAGCAGATCCACAAATCCCTGTGCGAGCTGTCCTTTGTTCAGTGAGACGTCACGCAGGCGAGGAGCAGCCTTGGTACCGTTACCAACGAAGTCCATGACGAGCACGTGCTCCCAGCAGCGGACAGGCGCGGGGGCACGAACGCCGCTCGCAACAGCGCGAGAGAGGGCAGAGTACTCGCGGTCCATTTGGATCTTGAGCTGGCGACGCACGCTCATCCACATCATCTCTTCGTTCACGGGGCGGTTGCTGCGCTGCAAGGACTCCGACGTCTTCTGGGCGCTGTTTGTTAAAACCGACGACTTGAGGATCTTGACGGCGTAGTGGACGGTTGCTGGCTCGTCCGAGTCTTCAAGGGGCACCAAGTTACTTCCGTGGTGCACAAGAGCCGTAGAACTTGAGTGAATGCGGCTGTCCACGGCACTGAGGACACCGCGAGCAGCGAGTTTGCGCAGAACGAAGAGCGTGCGGTCGTCGTAGTTGCCCGTCACCTTGAGCTGCGACCCTGCGTCATCGCGACGGCGAGATCCCATGCCACGCGCGCTCATGTTCTTGCTCAGAAACACCTCACCAGCTTCGTCGGCGCCGTCGTACTCGTCGTACTTGTCGTAGTCGTCCTGGTCGTTCCGGTCGTCGCACGGGTCAGGCTTTCCCGCTTGTTCGTCGACGTCGTCAGCTTCGGTCGGCGTGCGGCTGCCGATGCCACCGTCGTCGTCGGAAAAGTCGCTGTCCGCGTACTCGAGCTCTTCCCACTGCGCGTCGGCTGCGTCTTCCTCAGCGAGAAGCGCCATCGTCGCCTGCTCGAGCTCGAGCTCGTTGATCTGGCGCGCGAGCTGTTCGTCGAGGATCTCTTGGAGTTTGGGGCTGGACACGGCCTCCTGGTTTCCCCAGGGCGAGCGAGAGGGCGGTGCCACGGTGGCGAGAGCGCGGGGAGAAGCAGCAGACATCGTTAAGCGGGCAGGCCTGCGTGAGAGGCGGGAAGGGAATCGGAGAGTGAGCGAGGTCGAGAGACGCTGAGTTTCGGTTTGCCTGACCCACACTCTTAACTCCAGACCATCATTCTATAACCGAGATCTCTCCGACCGGAACGTTCACTGCGAGTTCGGAGCGAGAACCTAGATCAGAAACTTGAGATCTCAAATAGAAAGGTTAGATATCTTGGAAAAATAGAGCACCAAAGTATTTGAATGAAACCGGTATGCTAACCGGTTTGAGTCGTTTGACCATCACTCCACCATTTGCCTTTGGCGGCATTTCTGTTGGAGTGGGAATCCTCAAGCGACGAGGAACCGCTGCTCTGGCCGCCCTGCGCGTATCTCGTGACCGCCGCCCACCCGCCGCGTCTGTCCTCGTAGATTGTAAAGCGGCTGATCTCTTCTACCCGTGCGTGGCGTCGGCGTGTTCTGTGCGTGCGTAGATCCGGAGATTCGAGCTCCGGAAAAAGCTCTCCCGTCATGGTGGTTATCGCCGAGCGGAAAAAGCCCAAGTCGGCCGAGGCCCACGAGGCCCACGTGCAGGCGAGCGCCATGGTCGAGGAGCAGTACCAGAACTTCGACGTCGTCTGGGCCAAGATGAGCTCCTTCGCGTGGTGGCCCGCCGTGCTCTTCTACAGCTGGGACGCTGTGAATGAGGCTGGCCTTGACCTCAAGCAAGTGCAGAGCCAGCTCGAGATCCCGCCGCCGACCGTGAAGGCACTACCCGACGGCAAGGAGCGGCTCGTCTACTCGGTGTTGATCATGTACTTGGACAAGTTCAACTGCAGCGTGGTCGAGGTCTCCCCGAAGACTGTCTGCCCCTTCGCCATCAACTACGAGCGTCTCCACAAGCCCAAGAAGAAGACCAAGACCAGCAGCGGCTTCAACATCGCGCTCAAGCGCGCACTGCGCCTTCTCCACATGAACGACCACATGACTGTGGAGGAGCTCGACGCGGTCGCGCCGGTGCGGTACTTGCCAACGGAAGAGGAACTCGAGGCAGCACAGGCGAAAGCAGGCAAGCGCCAAAAGCGGTCGCATCCGGCGCGTGAACACGTCGAGGAACAGGATTCTGAGGACGAAGAAGAGGAGGAAGAGGAGGAGGATGGATCTGACTACACGGACAGAGAGGATGAGGGTATTGCATCATCGCGACGACCTCAGCAGAACAAGAAAGGCGGGAAAATTGCCGTCAAAGTAGCCGCACCCAAGAAGAAGACGATGTCAAAGACTGCTCCACCCCGGGCGCTGGACCTTTCAGCCGGGGCCAAGAAGACAGGTGGCAAGCGCGCTAAACCACGATTCCGACATATAGAGGCGATCGATGACGATGAAGATGAAAGCGACTTTGAGATTGTGAACACGGGGTTCTTTGATGCTCCCGCGAAGGTGACAGCCTCCGGGAAGAAAGCGTCTCGCAAGGCGGGTCGAGTCCACCACGATATTATTGACGTTGATAACGACGACGATGACGAATGCAGTGGCGACTTTGAGATCGCTGTCGCCAATCATGACGAGAAAAAGCATCCGAAGCTGTCCGTCAAAGCCAATTCTTCGATGCATGCGAAAACAAAATCGCAAGTGCCCTCTGTCTCTGACTCTAGAGCACTATCAAAGCCGAAGAAGAAGAAGAGTCTATCGGATGCAGGGAAGGACGTGGAGTATGTTCCTAAGTCGTCAAAGAAAAAGAGTGCGAGTACCAAACGCCAACTACACGACCAGGCTAACAAGTCGCATCACTCAAACCAAATAACTTCAGCGAGCTCGAACAATCATGTGAAGCCTCTGACGCTCACGCCATTATCGAGCATTTGGACGGCGCGGGAGAAGACCGACAATACAATCGTCGATACCACGATCGATGAAGACGCAACTGCCAAGCCGAGGCTCGCATACAAGCTGGATCTTCTTTGGGATGAAGAGCTATTCACTGACGAAGACCCTACAGCTGCTTCTGCGATTGATGCGCTCACAACTACTAGCTCTAACCCTGGACTAGCTAATGGTGAACGCGGTGCCGGTAAACGTCAGGTTCGGTCAGTTCAGCAGTCACAAATTCGACAAAGTATGATGTCCGGGAACCTTGACCCACACACGATGGTTCAGTGCGAGGCATATCTACCAAAGGGTGCTGCTGCAGTTGTGGACACCAGCAACAGTCGCTCACGTGGTGCAATTCCACAGATTGAGGCACCATTCGAAGTCATTGTACACCCCGACGCCGTGTTTGTCTGTGATCTCCATTCGCACCTCGCGACCTGCGAGATTATTGGTTTTCTTGGTGGACGGTGGGACGAGATAACCAAGACACTCCACATCCAGGCAGCGTTTCCGTGTCGCTCTCTCGAAATTGAAGGAGATGATGGTTCGACAGACGTTGAGATGGATCCAGAAAGTGAAATTGAGCTGCGTGAAATCATTCAGAATGCGGAGCTTGAAGTTGTGGGGTGGTATCACTCACACCCTGCGTTTGCTCCAGATCCGTCTATCCGCGACATCGAGAACCAGACGAGCTATCAAACGCTTTTTCAAAGACGCAAAGATCTTGGAGCCGGTAAATGGGAGATTTCCGAGCCGTTTGTTGGGCTTATCGTGGGAACGTACGATTCGCGTCGTGACTCGCCCGTCGGTCTGTTCCGGTACTTTCATACTCGAGGCGAGCGTGTAAACTCAGGCACGCGGCAGGAGGTCCATATGCCGTACGAACTTGTGCCTCGAAAGCGTTTTTACCACGTCGTGCTAGAGGACGAGAGGCGAGAGAACGGAATTCGTCCTTCGGAAACGAAGTCGCCAGTCGTCGCCAAGGATGATCTGACAAACGGAGGGAGAAAGGAACCCTTTGATCCGACGTTAACCCCGAGTGGGATGGTGACTTCCTGCGTTGCGCGAGTCAAGAAACGGAAAACCTCGACAGATCTAGGGCCTGCTGTACCTGGAGGAAGCGTTCCGCAAAGTGCCAAGAAACGACGAGGCCGACAACTGAAATCGGCAGTAAACGCGCCAGACGTCGATTCGTCTCCTGTATTGAACGGCTCCACGGAAGAGACAGCGAAAGAGGTCAACAACATTGCACCACCAGAGGTCGTCGACCTCATCTCAAGCGGAAGCCAAGAACCCTACCGATCGGATACGCAAAACTCACAGGGAACTGATTCGGGTCAGTTGTCTGGAGAGCAGGTTGCTACAGCATCGAACTACATCGACTCGATCACTCAAAACGCAAACTATACCAAATCCGCCGCATCCGCAACCCTTCACAACGATGATATTGTCATGATTGACGAGTCCAGTCAAAGCGAGTTGGATACACCAGGGCAAGCAAGTGAAAGAATGAATGAGAATGAGACGGCGGAAACGGCAAAACTATCGCCGTCAAGCGGTAGAGAAGAGATGGTCATCGATTCCAGCCAGAGCCAAGAAGATAGAACTGAAATGGCTACTGTACAACAAGATTCTATCGATAAAGCTGGCGGGCACAAGATGCAAATCGTCACTCAGAACGATGATCTCGTTTCAGCTTCTACCTCGTCTTCGTCTATGAGTGAATCTTCCTTCTCATACGACGCCTCTCAGTCCCAGTCGTTAACACAGTCGCAGTCACTCTCTCAAGGAGACGCACCAGCAAGCACTTCCATGGATGAAGATGACCCGTACGCTAGTATCGAAGTCATCATTTCAAGCGAACCGCCTTCTTCAAGTGGCTCCACTACATCGGTAAAGCTGGATATAGACGGTGAACAGCAAGATCCAAACCACTCGGATTCCTCTAACAATATCAAGCCAAACTGTGGACTACAAGAGGTGACCGACTGTCGTCTATCTTCCCAAGACGAGAGTGTTCCAGTTCAAGACGATGAGGTGGTTGGAGATTCAGCTCCTGAAGGTTTTCTCGAAAGTGCAAGCCCGGCTAAAGAAGACACGAAGGTGATTGGTGATACAGTTGTCGGGCAATCACGAACAGAAGAAGAATCGGGCCGGAGCAGTGCTGCTTCCGGTGGAGGCTCAACTCCTATAGATACCTCACTGGTGACTGCTGGCCGACGGCGAACTCGGAAGCCGTCGTTGACGATGAGAAGATCCGGCCCGGATGCTCAGTCATCAACAATTGAGCGAACTAATGTTTCGCCGCGATCGACTGACAGCAAGAAAAGCGTTGAGGCCATCGATGGCCCAACGACTGGCTCAGTTAAAGCTGAGCCTGCTGAATCGTCCATAACAGCTCAGTCCCCGCTCGAAGACAGAAAGCAAACTAGCTACACGGACGAAAAGGCGTGGGAAGGAGTCGAAGTTCTTGCAGACCATCACGTCGCTGCTAGTCCCGACGCTAGCGTGACTGTCCCTTCTGTCAAGCCTGAGACTATTCTCGACCCTCCGGAGGTAAAATCAGAGCGTCTTCTTGAACCATTCGCCTCTGAGCTGCGAATAGCTTCGGATATTGTTGCCCAAGCTCAGGTTATCGAAAGCCCTAATCTAGTTGCTGTGAACAAAAAAGTCGACGTAACTCAAGAGCAAACGATCAGGACGGAGTTCGACGAAGTCCCACCCACCACTGCCTCAGTGGAAGATAACACTGACCGATCTGTTGGTTCGCGGTCCTCGTCCCGGAGGCGTAAATCAGTCGATTTGTCGAATGAAGACGGTGACATTCTCGGCATTTTGGTGGAGCCTTTGGATGATTACAAGGTGAAGCACCTTCGCAAAGCGGTCGCTCGTTCTGGTCTGATGAATGGATTTGCACCCGAAGATCGCAACAAGAAGTCTAACATCATGTTTGCCATTCGAGAAATGTGGCACAAGAAGCGAAATCAACAGCCCGCCTCTGAGGTAATCACTGATAAAGTTACACAGATAGATAGCCAGACTAGTACCGATGGAGCAACGGACATTCCCATGGCTTCGGACGAGACTAAAGAAGGACAAATTCTCTTCGAGACCAAGCGAGTTGTCGAAGGGCTCGTTGTTGCCGTCGAGGCCATGGTAAATGGAGCGGTCGTCAAAGCAGAGGCTCCAACCAGCCAAGATCCGACGCATGAGAACTCGAACTCGAGCCATGACTTGGTTTCAATGCGTCGGGATGCTGATCTAGCACTTTCCTGCTATTCAGCAAATGTGAAAGAAGAGTCTATAGCTGAGTCAAAACCATTGGCGCTCCAAGATCTTCACGCGATGCACTTGAACTCTCTCCGGTCCAAGTACGGACCCGGCATCTACGGATGTACTGAACAGGTTATCTCGCTCATTGACTACTACCGTGACTTTCATCGTCGCACAGATTTGAACGAAATCTGGAAGCCTAGAATCACGAAAGCGGACAAGATTGAAGCATCTTTACGTGCAGACGTGAAGCAAGTGAATCTGCCGGTGGCTCTGAGAGATGCATTCATCCAGGTTTGTGTTGGCTCAGCAACGACTCTGAGTGCGATCTTTGCTAACAAGCGATCGTTTGTGAATAGGACGTCATGGGATATTTGCGGGCGTCGTGGAAACTCAGCACCGTGGCGATGAAGTAATGGTTGTTGTCTGTTATTTAAACCGAAATCCGCAGTACCAATCATGCACACAGAGGTCAAGTCTTCCATTGACAAAGGCTAAATAGGTCAGACGCTGCTATAACGCGAGGTCGTCTCGATACTTGCTCGTCTTGCGAAGAATTGGCCTAGGCTTTGGCGTCCAGGAATTTGTTCTGGGAATGTTTAGACGACGCACCGCCGTGGGCGGTGTGTCCTTGAAGAACTCACAGACGTTCCATCGTGGCCCGAAGGACAACCGCTGGGTGCGGCCGTAGACCCCTCGGTCCCCTGGGTCGTCAGGCGTTCGTGGGCCTTGCAATCGAGTCGCCGCATTGGATCGGTCACGTTGGTAGTGCTGTCTCTCGGCGTTCGCGTCAGTGTTAATCGTGAAGCGAGTGCGTGTTAACGTCTCCTTTTGCCGCATCCAGTCGGGCTTGAGGCTCGACTTGGGCGGAGGCGGCTGGGACGACAACGCGTTGCCAAGAACGTCCACTGTCTTCTTCCTTGTATAATCAGTAAACGACTCGACCCGCGGAGCCGACGGATCCATCGGCCGGCGTGGAATCGGCGTCGGATCATTCGATCGTGGGCCTGACGGCCGCCCGAGCGTGGGGCGTTGCAAGTGTTTCTTGGCGACAGTTGCACTTGCCGCCGACTTGTCGCGCCGTATGGTGGCGATCCACTTGTGCTTGATCCACTTGGCCAAGTGGGCAATGCACCGTGGCATCGCGGCGTCAGGCGATGATTGCTGTTCACTCATGCGCGACCTGATTAGACGTCCGACCGTCTTGCCAATCCCCGACTCCATCACCTGCTGCTCTGAGGGCGTTGGGACCATCGCGAGAAGCTTTAGCAGGAAGAGCACGCGCTCGTAGCGCGCCTGCGGCCTCGCCAACGCGTCTCGCCCACGCGCATTTAGCAACGTGTTCAGCACCACGAGACCCCCGGTCTCGACGAACCGCCGCACGGCGTCGCGGTCCTTGATGTCTCGGTTTGCTATCACGTCGGCGACGAGCGCCGTCTCCAGCTTCGCGCACTCATCGGCATCCAACAGCCGCGTCAGCTCGGTGCGTAGAAACTTGAAGGCGAGCGCGCGCTTGTCCAGCGGTAGTGTCGCACTATGGGTTCGCTCTTGGACGACGTAGTTCACGGGACGTGGACCCGCGACCATGGGAACAGACGGCTGTGGAGTTTCTAGCGGAGTTTCAGCAGTGGTGTCGTCCACGAGGGAGATAACCTCGGTTTCGACTGGTGGAAGAGGCTGCGTCGTGGAGGTCGCCAACGATGACAACGCGATATTCACTTGGTTCATATCTTCGTCGTCATCGTCATCGAGAGGACCCAACTCCATCGGTTCATCATCGTCCATCGCCACCGACGACCCTAGCTCGGGATCTGGTTCAGTTGGTGCTGTGTCAGGTGACGACGAGGGGATACTCGGCGTTGTGTCGGTTGGTGCCGATTCTATTCGATCAGCGGTTCCAACTTGGACCGAAACAGATGGATTTGGATTCCTCTCGACTTCGACCTTCACCCCAACACTAGCCGCAAGTGGTTCTTCATCTTCAGTCTCCTCGTCGTCCTCGGCAGGCGCCGTTAAGTCTTGACTGCGCCGACGTTTCCTCGATGCTGCCACCTCTTCGTTACCCTGCGGGTTCACTTTGCTCCTCTTCGTCTCGGCCTCCATCGTGCGCTTGGCAAAGGCCAATAGCGCGTCCACAATCTCGCTTTCAGTCACATCCATTGTGCTCTCGTCCTCGTATCCAACTCGATATTTGTCTGCGAACGGCCGATAAAACACCACTCGGCCTTCCACCCACTCGCCTGCGTCCTGCTCACTCTCTGCGTCCAGTGACCGCCGCGTGTACCGACGCTTCCCCTTCCTCGCGTCATTCATAGGAGCTGCTGCCTTGCGCATGGGCGCGCCAACGAAGCGACTGCTCGTGTCTTCGACTGGCGGTGGGTACGCGTCGTCGTCGTCCTTCTCCAGCACGAACTCGGGGTTCGAGATGAACTTCATGATGTCTTCCCGCGAGTAGAGCGTCACGCCGCCGCTGTTGGGCACAAACAGCGAGTATGTGTCGAGTCGCGAGTCGTATCGCGTCAGCCAGCCGTGGAGAATCATGCCACTCGCTCGTGAGGTCCCGTCGGACTCGTCATCGCCATCGGCGTGCTCTTCGCCCGGATCAGGCTTCATGGCAGTGGACTTGCGCTGCCGTCGGCGGCCGTTGCGCGGCGCATGGCGCATCACGCGCGAACCCACATAGCCGAACGGGTCGTGGGTCTCCACAAAGTCCATTGATAACGACGAGCTACGCAGCAGGTTCCGAGCAGCTACGGAGCCTCCAAACACCACGAGTGGCGCCAAATCGCTAGGCTCAGACGGACACGAGGCGTTCGCGGCGCTGCGCACTCGCTCGGAGCCTCCAGAGGCGCGGGAGGCGGCGCGCGCAGGTGCAACTTCTTCCCGCCCTTGGGGGTCGGCTGTCAAGTGCGGCATCAGCGGGAACTCGCACTTAACGAGGTGATGGAGGCAGAGTAAACCGTACTTAGTCAGCTGGTCGTTCTATATTTTCATAAAATCATAAACTCAAATTTTCACGTTAGCAAGGAGCTCATGAGAAAGGCGGCGACAATAAAGTAGCTCGCCACGGCGGCCGAGTGCGCGGTCTCGAGGGAGCTCCAGCGGCGCGCGGGTTCTCGGCACCAGTTGTAGCGCGTGGCCCACAGACAGCGACAGACCCAGCAGAAGTCGAGGCGGCAGCGCGCGCAGCTCACGTGGTTGCAGCCGCCGGTCTTCCAGATCAGGACGCCGCACTGCGGACACGCGCGAACGACGCGCGGGCCGCCGACCGACTTGACCCACTGAAGAAACGACGCTTCCTGTAGTATGTCGGTCCGGGAGAGGAAGCCGAAACGGTGAGCTGGCCCACGACACCGTACGCACCCGACGGCTTGGCAGCTCGGACATGAGAACGTACAGTCGGAGTCGCTGCAGCCAACGCGTTCACCGCACTGCGGTCGAGAACAGCAACGCACGAGCTCGTCAGCCTGGGCAGCGAAGCGAGGGTGTAACTGGTCGGGAGAGGGGTGTGAGCATGGGCAGAGGAAGTGTACAGCGTCGAATGCGCGAGAGCACCCAACGGCAGGACACACGACTTGGCCCCGGCGCAAGTGACGCTCATTAGACGGGCGAGAGGAACAAAGTTGTCGGCGACTTACGTGGCTTGTGTCCGCCGGCTTGAGCACCGGTACCCGCGTACGAACGCAAGCAGTCGACGCAGAACTGGTGTCTGCACGCGAACGTGATCCAATGGGAGGCCGAGGCTTCCCAGCAGATTAGACACTTCAGCGGTGAGGCAGTGCTGGGGTCTTCGCCTGAAAAGTTGGTCTTCTCCATGTCTCAATGGGCGGCATCAAGAGAAGATGGAAAACTCTGGCGACGAAGCCATCTGGCGAGGACGAGGAGATCAATTCGCGATCAGGTTCCACACCGCGCGATCGGGAAGTGGACCACGTAGAACAGCGTCCAAGGGACCAAGACTGTCACGGCGACGGCGCAGAGCAGCATCCCTGCGGTGAATCCAACGCCGAGCTTTCTCGCGAGTGCCACGGGGCAGCTCAGCACCACGATGAGAACCAGCAGCAGGCAGGACGCGTACCACACGACGGCCTGGAGCCTGGCGTGGCCGGTCCAGCGCCACGCTCCGCTCCCAGACGCGGCCTTGCACACACAGCTGAACCATCGCTCGCCGCAGTCCCAGCAGTACTCGAAGCGACAGCGCGTGCACTGCATGCGGCTGCAGCCGCCGCTCTTCCACGTCTGGATCTGGCACTGCGGACACGCGCGCACGGCGCGTCGACCGCCCACGGACTTGGCCCACGCCGCGAACGACGCGTCCGACGTCCACTTCTGGGCCGCGCACAGGAACGCGAACC
>JAADVR010000602.1:0-21525 GCA_023335855.1 Pythium scleroteichum | reverse complement strand
GTGACTGATCCACCGACGACCCATCCTCCAGTGACTGATCCTCCTCCTACGCACCCTCCAGTGACTGATCCTCCAACAACGCAGCCCCCAGCAACTGAGACCCCAACGACAAAACCGCCGCTGACGGATCTACCAGCAACACAACCGCCAGTGACGGATCTGCCGATCACACAGCCACCGCCGACTGATCTTCCGATGACGCAGCCTCCTGTGACGGATCCACCGACGACCCAACCTCCAGCGACGTCTGCCCCCACAACGCAGCCTCCTGTGACAGATTCGCCGTCAACATTCCCGCCACCGACTGTTCCGCCTACGACCCAGCCCCCAGCGACTGAAGCACTGACGGTACAACCTCCAATGACGGATCCACCGACAACCCAGCCAACTATGGCGACGGTTCCGCCCTTGAGTGAGCCGCCGACGTCGCAACCACCACAGACAGATCCGCCCATGACCGAGCCTCCGGTAACTACGGCACCTTCGAGTGAGCCTCCCATTGTCACCGAACCACCGACGACGCAACCACCAGAGACAGCGCCACCTGTGACAGTCGCACCAACAACTGAACCGCCGGTTATTACGGACCCACCGGTGACTCAGCCTCCTGAGACTTCTGCGCCAAGCACTGAACCTCCTGCTACAAGTCCACCTTCAACCGAGCCTCCAGCAACTCAGCCACCACTGACTCAGGCGCCAACAGAGCCTCCAGTGACAGCTGCACCAACTTTGCCACCAGGGACGGACACACCGACAGAGGCACCAGTAACGACTGCCCCAGCGACCGAACTCCCAGTTTCGACGACTGTGTCGCCGGTAACGATTCCCCCGACGACAGTGTCTCCAGAGACAGCGACTCCCACATCAGTTCCCCCAGTGCCTCCGGTGACGAGTTCGCCGACGACTGAACCTCCAGTAACTGCCTCACCAACGTCGGAACCTCCCATGACGTCAGCCCCTGCAACTGAGCCACCGGTGACACAACCTCCAGCCACTCCAACTCCAATTACTGAATCTCCCGTGACGGGGGTGCCGAGCACTTTGCCGCCTGTGACAGCAGCACCATCGACTCAACCTCCGCCAGTTGAGCCGACGACGCAGCCGCCACTTGGTACCGATGCACCGACTACGGCTCCTCCTGTGACAGATGCGCCGACGACGGTACTTCCGACGACCACACAGCCAACTACTGAGCCACCAGTGACAGTAACGCCAACGATGCAGCCTCCGACTACTGCTTCGCCGACGACCGATCCTCCAGTGACAGCTGCTCCAACAACGATTCCGCCACCGACTGATGCCCCAACGTCAGCCCCGACAACTGGGCCTCCAGCGACTGAATTACCCATGACACAGCCTCCAGTGGTGACGGCACCATCCACGTTGTCTCCACCGACGGATGCACCTACTACGCAGCCGACTTCGACCCAAACGCCAACAACAACTCAAGCCCCCACCGTTGCGCCGAGCACTCCAGAGCCTACGCCGGCAACTGTGACAAACGCGCCGACGGAAGCGCCGACGACGTCGCCTACCCCGAGCGATGCTCCCACAATTGCTCCAACCCAGACGCCGATGACGACCGCCATCCCCTCAACCGGATCGACTCCAACGCCATCAGACTCAGTTACGACAGTTCCTTCGACGTCTCCTGCGCCAACGGACCCGACTACGTCAACTCCATCCACGACGGTAGCCGGAACTGCTGCACCGACTAGTCCACCTTCACCAACAGATGCGACTACATCGACTCCGACGACGTCAGCACCATCAACGACGGATCCTGGAACGCCTGCGCCGACTGGCACACCGACAGCAGGTCCAACTACGCAGACACCTTCGCCTACCGATGCCGTGACGATGTCTCCTGTGTCATCGACGCCACCAGCGACGGCTCCTGAAACAGCTGTTCCAACTAGTACTCCAACGACGAGTCCAACAACATCGACGCCATCGACAACCCCGGCAACAACCGACCCAGTGACAACGACGCCGTCAACAACGGCTCCTTCAACAGATTCCCCGACTAGTACTCCGACGACAGGTCCAACGACCCAAACGCCATCTCCAACCGAGGCAGCGACAACGACGCCATCAACGACGAACCCCGGAACGGCTGTGCCGACTCCAACGAACAGTCCATTGGCGCAAACGCCGTCTCCAACCGATGCCGTAACTACAGCCCCTGTGACAACGACGCCGTCGACGACCCCAACGACAACTGACCCGATCACAATAACGCCTTCGACGACATTCCCGGGGACAGTTGCGCCTTCTGCTGCACCGACAATGAACCCGACGACTCAAACACCAGTGCCTTCAGCGTCAACACCGGCGACACCAGTGACCACCACTCTACAGCCTTCATCGGTCCCCATCGTCCCGATCGTTCCAGCGACGAGAAATCCACCAGTGTCCACCGCCCCTCCGACATCTTCGCCGGTGCCAACAACGCGTGCTGTTGTTACGTCCCCACCGGTGACCGCGGTGCCAACGACTTCTCCAGTGCCAACGCTGGGAACGATAGCCACATCAAGCACGCCAACACCGTCTTCGGCTAACCCGGCAACTGAGACCCCAGGTCCAACATCCGCCGTTCCGACTCCGAGCACGACACCGACGTCAGGATCTCCCGAGCCGACGAGTACGTTAACCCCAGCTCCGATCCCTTCGAGCGATACTCCGATCCCGACTGCTTCGGGAACACCTGCTCCAGCCGTGACGAGCATTGCACCGCTATCGGAGACCCCGACGCCAACATCAACTACCTCGCCGTCGACCGCGCCAACTGCACCACCAGTGGAGACGCTACCACCGGTGAATTCTGATACACCGGTGAATTCTGATACGCCAGCACCCACGGCTAGCAGCCCAATGCCTACAAATCCAGCAACGACGTCAGCAACTCCATCCACCTCGACGCCGACACCGACGACGTCAACTGATGCACCGACCTCAACACCCACAAGTGGACCTACAACAAGTCCAACGACAACAGGCCCAACGACGTCTCCACCTACGAATGGACCGGCTACAGCGCCGACCACAACTCCCACGACGACAGGACTAGCGACGACAACGGATCCAGTGCCTGAGCCGACAATGACGTTACAAACCATTGCTCCTACCTCCACAGCTCCATCGGACTCAACTCCAACCGTGACCAACCCGACGGTGACTGAGACTCAAGCTCCATCTCCAACGACGACGGCGAGTACACCGATGACGAACCCACCGAACGCCGTGACATCTTCATCGTCGCCAACTGAAGCAAATACACCGGGAACGGTGGGCCCAGGGAACCCGACGACAGCCGCGCCAGTGCCTTCAACGGCCTCTGCGCCAGCGGTGGTTGCGAAGGAGTTTGCTAGTGCCGGGGGCACGCCGACTCCGGCACCATTGACACCACCATCACCTTCACCAACCAACGAGACTGAGACTCCTAGCCCCTCGGAGACTGAAGGCCACGGCGATAACGCGACGGCGATCTTTCATCAGACCCTCGCTGATTTCTCGCACGCGACCCGTGGTGTGCGCGAACGCATGGCCGAGTCGGCAAACATGCTAGTGGCTAGTGCAGTGGCAGCGAACGTCGTGAGCATCGCGATTACGGCTGTGTCGTCAGGTGCAGCGACTGTAACCGGTGCAGCGACGGGGATCACGGCGACGCAGGGTCTGCTAATCCCTGGGCTTGGTGGAGGTGTGGGCGGCCACGCGGGTATGCCCGTCGCTGACTCTGGCGCGCTCTTCATGATGCTCAATTACCTGCAGTTCATCGCGTCGGGGAGCCATATCTCGTTGCCAGGCGCGCCAGACTTCTTCTACCAGTTCACCGACTCGCTCGGGTGGGCCGTGCTGCAGCCGACGTCACCCGATGGGAATGGTGCCCAGAGCAAGACTGGTCTCAACAGTGACGACATCGACAACTTCTCGGCTGCCGACGGCGACATCATTGCTGGTGTGCTCGCTTATGCTCAACGGATCAACATTAAGCCCGACGAGCTCTTCACCAAGACGATCATCGCGTTTGCCAGTGTCGTGGGTATCGTCGCGGCCGTGGTTGCAATCCTGTACACGCTCATCCGGTGCGTGGCGAAGCGTCGACTCGAGATGGCGATTCAGCGACTCAAAGATCTTCCGCGCGCAAAATTGCTCATGCGACTGCTGACGCAGTCCTGTCTTTCGATTTGCTTGATGAGCGAGTACGCGCTGAGCATGACGAGTTCATTCCAGATGCGGTACTTCCACCAGAACGAAGGAGGCTATGGAGCGTTCGCGTCGGCCACCGCGGCGCTGATCGTCGTGTGCTTCGGGCTGATCGTTCTTGGCGTGGTGAAGCTGTGGCGCAAGACGGAGGAACAGCTTGCCGATCCCGACTTCAAGTTTGCGTGGGGGTCGTACTATAAGTACTACCACTTCGAGCACCGCTACTTTTTCGTGCCTAAGATGGGTGCTGAGATCCTGTCGGGCGTGATCATCGGGTTGGTGAGCGACGTACCCTCGCAGTTGACGCTACTCATGAGTCTCCAGTTAGGAATGTTCCTGTTTACAATCGAGAGCTCGCCGTACTCGATGACTTTCCAGACCGTGTGCTCGTCGACTGCCTTCGTGATGAAGATGATCACCTACGCACTCATCAGTTCGTTCCTCACATCGTCTACGAACCATTCCGTGCGCGATTTCGTGGGCACGCTCGTGATCATCTTGCAGGTCACGCTGTTACTGCTGTTCAACTCGCGGCAGCTCCACATTCTGTACAAGCAGATGAGGTACCTCATCGCGTTGAGGCGGATGCGCATCCTGCAGGAGAAACAATCCGACGGACTCGTGCTAGAAGAAGATGAGGACCGACACATGCGACTGCGAACGTCCAGTACTTCATTTACTCCAAAATACGATGGCACGCCTGGTGCCTTCGGGCTCCTGCAAAGCAAACGCAACTCGATGGTGTCGACGCCGCCGAGGCCACTGCCTGTCGCGGCTGCGTGAGTTCTGTCAGTGGCCACCGCTCAGCAAGCGGTTCATGCGCTCGTCCAGTGTCTGCATATTTGTCTGGAAGACCTGCACGTTGTCTTGGAGACTCTTCTCGATCTACATGTTACACAGTTTGTGAATCACAGTGAGTTTCGCAGTCAGTAGGAAACAAAAGGAGACGCCAAATCCACACGTACGTTTGCTAAAATGCTCGCGTCCGACTCGAGCAGGTCTTGCAGCAGCACTTGCGACTGCTCGATCTTCTTGACGCGCGAGCTCAGATCCAAACTCTCGTCGTGGACCGTCTTGAGCGTGACAAGTCGATCCACGAGCGCCGGCACCGAGGCCGCGACGTCCTGCACGCTGTTGAGCTTGTCGTAGATCTGCTGGATCTTGTCTCGGTCGGCCTGCGACGAAAGCGCGCCTTGCACGTGCGGCGACTCTTTGAGCTTGTTGAGCAGCGTGAACTCGTGCACGAGCGCGGTCGTGCGCGTCTTGATGGCGTCCAAGTTCTTCTCGCTGAGCATGCCGACGCGCTTGTCGAGCTCATCCACGAGTGACGACAGGTCGTTGCTGGCCGACGAGCTCGCGCGCAAGCCGTCGACGTGCAGCTCCTTCGGGTTGGTCGCGCCAATGAGCTGTTCGAGCGCCGCGAGCCGCGACTCGAGCGTGAGCAGCCGGGTCTTGGCGTCGCGGTCGACGGCGTTGAGCTCGCCGGTGCTGTAGATCTCGTAGACGATCGGCGCGGCCGATTCTTTCGCCACGGGCGCCGTCTGCGTCGTCCGCTTGAGCGTCTCGATCTGCTCGAAGAACTTGGCCGTGAGGTCTCGCTGCAGTGCCGCGACGGTGTCGGCGCGCGCGGCCGCCGGCTGCAGGAACGGCCGGAAGCTCTCGTTCTGCTCCACGGCCGAGAGACTGAGCTGCAGCGTCGCGAGGCCGTGGAGGATCTCGCCGAACTCGGCGTCCTGCGCCGCGTCGACGACCACGGCGGCGTCGCGATGGGACGACGCGGCCAGCAGCGCGAGGTCGCTCTCGAGATCCTTGACCTCCAGCGCGAGCCGCGTGAAGCGCTGCAGCGGAGACTCGAGCGTAGCTGCTCGCGAGGGCTTGTGCAGAGCCGGGGTCGACTCGAGCTCCGTGAGCGAGGCCAGCAGCGGCGTCGGTTCTGAAGGGTCAGACCAGCGGGGGTTAGACGCATGGGACGGAGAGAAAAGCAAACAAACGTAGTTTAGACGCGTGTTAGCACGTACTATAGACCTTGCCCATGAAGACCTCGAAGGCCTGGTTCGGGTTCACGGGGGCCTCGTCTAACTCCATGTTAGACTGCGCCATGAAAGAAGTCTTAGTCCTCGACGATCGACGTCGCGGGTAGTCTAAAATACACCAACCTTGTCGAAGCCGTGCGTGTCCTCGGGCGCCAGCGCCGCCGCGCCGCCGTGCACGGCCGCATAGGGCTGGAAGGTCACCTCCGGGTCGGGTGTCTCGAAGACCTCGGTGTTCATCGTGCGCGGGTCCCACTCGCGGCTGCGGCGCTTGTGCATCCTGGATCGCGTCTATCGGTCAAAAGAGGCGTTTAGACTCGCGTGGTCCACACCACATCTAGTGTCCACCACACCAGATACCATCCCACACTTCAAGCTTCTCCCACATCAAGAGAGAACCTCGACAATGCGGGCCGAGCCGGCGCTGCGGCTCTGGGTCTTCGTCGGCGTCTGCGCGCTGCTCTCGGCGCTGCTGCTGGTCGCGCTCGTGGCCGAGGGCGGCGGCGCGCGCCCCGTCTCAGCGTTCGCGCCGGTCTTCTTGCCGAACGTCGCGGCGCTCTACGCGTTTCAGTCGGTTCCCAACAATCCGCTGACGATGCGGCTCGTGGAGACGCTGCCCGTGGGCGACTGCGCGCTCAACTCGTCGCTCGAGTCGACGTTCCACGCGCTGCTGCGCCACACGCAGGCGGCCGAGACGTCCATCGACATCAGCGCCATGTACTGGTACGGCCACGTGCTCTCTCGTTCGTCGCTCTTGCATTTGATATCGTTGCACCTGTTAGGAACCTGCTCGCCGCCGACGACCGTAAGATCTACTCGGACGAGCAGCTCAAGAGATTCGGCGCCGACCGCGGCGCGCAGCTCTTCCAGGCGCTCGTGGACGCGACCCAGCGAGGCGTCTCGCTGCGCGTCGTCACGGCCGGCGACGCCGTCGGCGGCAGCGCGCCGCCGCTGCCAGAGGAGCTGCAGCGGCTCGTGAAGGAGGCGCCCGCTGGCAAGGTCACGGTGCGCCAGTGGGGCGGGCAGGCGTGGTACGGCGGCGGCATCCTGCACCAGAAGATCTGGGTCTTCGACAAGCAGCACGTGTACGTGGGTAGCGCCAACATGGACTGGAAGTCGCTGGCGCAGGTCATGGAAGTCGGCGTGCTGCTCGAGCACCTGACGTCGACGTCGCACGCGATGGTCGATATCCAGCGGCTCTTTGACGTCTGGTGGAAATGGGGCGAGCTGGACCCGAGCCAAGTCAAGACGTACGTCTCGGAACGGTTCCAGGCAGAGCTCCAAGTCCCCGCGTGGTCTCATTTTCTGCCGCACGACTCGCGGGCCAGCGACCCGTTCGCACAGGCGCGGTTGCAGGCGCTCGGCAACGTCCACGACCAGCTCAAGGTCTCGGTGGACGACGGCTCGAAGGCCCGTTTGTTCGTCGCGTCGGCGCCTGCAGAGTCAACAGCTGCGAGCACGCGCACGTTCGACGAGGACGCGCTGGTCTACACGATCGCGACGGCGGAGTCGCGCGTGAGCCTGAGCGTCATGGACTTCGTGCCGTACTCGATGTACGGCCTGGAGACCCACCGAAACGCCTCGATCTGGTGGCCTGCGCTGACTGACGCGATCCTCGCGGGGGTCTTGGGCAAGCAGGGTCTCCACGTGCGACTGCTCATCAGCCAGTGGCAACACTCGCGCAAGGCCATGTTCGAGGCGCTCCATACGCTGGAGCTGCAGGCGGCGCTCTGCAAGCGCATCCAGTGCGGCGGCTCGCTCGAGATCAAGATCTTCCGCGTGCCAGGATGGCAGAACACGACGACGACTGACCCGAAGCAGCCGTCTCTCTGGCCGGCGTTCACACGAGTGAACCACGCCAAGGTCATCGTGAGCGACTCGCGGGTCAACGTCGGTACGAGCAACATGGAATGGGGCTACTTTTACACGACGGCCGGCATCAGCGTCAACACGGACCACCACGGAACGCGGAAAGCCATGGAAGACATCTTCAACCGGAATTGGGAGTCCTCGTACGCGATCCCGCTCAGCGACGTCCTCCACGAGCTCTAACCTGTCAAATGCGTTCTGCTTTTTTTTAGTTATCTACATGAAATCTTTGAGAGATTCCGTGTTGGCGGCGGACTTGGCAAGCGCGTCGAGCAAACTCTTGACGCTCTTGCTGCGCTGCCGCAGCAGTTGTCGCACCTGCGGGTTCTCTTCGGTCTTAAAGCTCGCCAGGTGTTGGTGCATGAAGACCGCGAGACCGTCGATCGTCAGCTGCGCCTTCTTGGTTTGCAGCAAACGCTGGAAGACCTGCGCCATCTCGAGCTCGTCGTCCATCTTCATGATCTTCTCCATCACGAGCCGCAGGAACAGCACGGTCTTGTCGTCGATCGCCGTGAAGTCGAGCACTTTCAGACACGAGAGCGACATGGCGCCACTGATGATCATGCCGGCGAGCATCTGCGCGAGGTTGAAGAGCTTGCGCGGCTTGAGCGAGTCGAGCTGCTTGAACGTGTCCCAGAACGCGAGCTGGTACGTGAATTTATACCGCTGGTCCATCTCGCAGAGCTTCTGCGAGAGCAGCAGGTAGTACCGGTTGAACTTCTTCTCCTGCCCGCAGCAGTGGAGCACGACGCGCACGATCTCGCGCTCCTGCTTCTCCTTGAGATGCAGCTGCAGCAGCCTCTCGTACGCGTCGAGACAGTCCGCCGCACCCATGATGGCCACAAAAATGCGCTTGCGCACGTCCGTGTTCATGCGTTGCTTCTCGGCGAGCTTGAGCAACCGGTTCTCGGCCTCGTCCTGGTCTTTCTTCGGGTCGTTCCCATCGTCGCGGCCTTTTTTGGCCTGCTGGTAGCCGACCCACGTGCCGCCGACGACCCACCAGCGGCCGTCGTGGTCGGCGTGGAGGATTTCGTGGAGCGACACGCGAAGCGCGTTGTTGGCGTTCCCGCAGCGGGTCTTGACGCGACCGAGCCACTTCTTGAGCGACGTGAGGTCGAGAGCCGCCGACATCGAGTTGGCGCCGCCGCCGGCCGCTGACTTCTTCTGCTTGGACGGCTTCTTGAGGTCGTAGATGAGGTCGAGGATGAAGCGCACGCGGTCGTCCGAGTGGGAGGCACCGCCCTTGGGCGTGAGCGACGTGACCTTGAGCTGCACGGCCGCCACCATCTCTTTCAATGCGTCCTGGTCATCCGAACGCAGCTGGTGACCGCAGGCCTTGAGCAGTTGGTGGATGAGCTCGATCTCCACGGGCGAGAACTGGTCCACAAAGCGACGGAAGAGATCGTAGACGAGCGTGCACTGCACGACGCCGAAGTTGTAGAGCATCGCGACCAACAACAGCAGGTTGGCAGGTTCTTTCGAGGCCGTCGGGTCCTCTTCTTCGTCTTCGCTGCCCGTTCCAGCTTGCTCGGCCGCCTGGGCCTTGAGCTTGTCGACGCTTTCGATCAGCTGCATCACGAACTTCTCCATGAAGAAGCCGCCGATCTCGCTGCCGACGCTGTGGTGGAGAGCCGCGACCAGCGCGCCACACACTTTGACGAGTGGGGTCATGACCAGCCCCGGGTGGACGCTCGTCTGGAGAATCTTGTCCAGCAAGACCGAGTTGACGATCGAACGACCGAACTCGCGGTAGATCTTGTCCATCTCGAGGCTAATGGACTCCATGTTGGCCTCGGAGATACGATTGAGCTGGCCGTTGATGCGTCGCGTGAGCTCGCGCAGCGACTGTTCGTCCATGGTCGACGCCATGAGGTGCGCCTTGGACGGAGCCGCTGTCTCGCCCGCGGCTTCCTGCATCTGCCGACGCAAGTGCGGAGGAATGTACGCCGACGGCTTCTTCGCACCGTCCGCGTTCTTGATCACGGGACGGCCGTAGATGTCTTCCTCTATCACAACAGCCTTCTTCTCGTCTTCTTCTTCCTCCTCTTCTTCCTCCTCGGACGCGTCCTTATCTTCCTCCTCCGTCTCTTCCTCCTCCTCCTCCTCCTCGTTCTCTTCACCTTCACCATCGCTATCGCCTTGCTCCTCCTCCTCGTACTCGAGCTCTTCGTCCGACGCCGTCGCCCCGGCATTTCTCATCGTGTTCCGTCGCACTTGATCGTCGTCCTCCTCGTCCTCGTCTTCTGACTGAAACGCAGAAAGGTCCTCGTCCTCGTCCAAGTCCGATTCATCCGTCGGCAGCTCGTCCATGCCCTCGAGAAACTCGGCGTCTTCCTGCTGCAACAGCGCAAACTCGCGTCGCGTCTCCTCGTCCATCTCCATGTCGCTCGGCAGCTCGTCGTCCTCCGACTCGTCGTCCTCTGCGTCCTCCTCCTCCTCGTCCGATTCGTCGTCGTCCTCATCCCCCCGCAGCTTCGCTGCTGTTGCCGGCGCCGTCTTCTTCTTGTCCTTCACGAGACTACAACGCACACGCCGCGTTTCGTTAGCCGACCCGTCCCAGTCGAGTTTGCACACAGCCCACTCACTCGGAGATCTTGTCGAGACTCGACAGAAAGCCCGTGAAGTCCTCGCCCAAGCCGTCCTTGACGTATTCCCTATTTCCACAAGTGGCGCGCTCGTGAGACACAGCCCTGCACACGAGCGACGCGCTCGAGCTCTCACCGCTGGAGGCGCTTGAGCCCGTCCTTCTTGGCTCCGAGGCCGAGGTTCTTCTCGAGCGCCTTGATCTCGGCGTCCTCGCGACTCAGCTCCTCCTTGTCGCCGCGCATCGAGCGCCCCGTGGTCTCCTGCACGAGCTCGTGGAACTTGTTCTGGAAGGCTCCGGCCGCGGCGGGCCGCTTGCGCGACGGCCCATTGCGCGGCTTGTCGTGGGCCGATTTCGACGCGGATTGCGCGGCCGGCGAGCGCTCAACGCGCGGCTGCTTGCTCTTGCGCTGCTTCTTCTCCTGGCGCTCGCGCTTGCGCTTCTCCTTGCGCGAAAGCGCGTTCATGCCGGCCATGATGTCCCGACGCTCTCGAGTCCGATACCAGTCAAACTGCACAGTGGCCGTGTCCCGAAAACAACCACGGTTAAATAAGGGACCACATCGCAAGATGGCTACACTTGTGATTGGGACGGCAACTGTTACCGGTACTGTATTACTACGACGGTCGTAGTAATACGAGGAGGTTGTAATACTAGTATCTGGCTGTGATGGCCACGACTGTGGTTCTCGTGACGGACGTGGAGTCCTTCGGGGGAGGCCGCGACAGCCAGCCGTGATGAAGAGGATGCGTCCAGTGAAGTGGTCGCCTGCCTGGGCTCATACCCTGTTGGCGGAGGGGCCTCGCTTGAGGTAGGTTGTGTATTAGAAAGGGGACAACGCCGAGTGCATTGCACTGACCGAGACCTGCTAGCCCACGGTGGCTCGACACAGCAACCGCTTCGATCTGCGGTGACGGTCAAACTCCTTTGGTCATTGCCACATCACCAACGAAATCGACCTGATTGGTTCGCCGACGAGGTTCTGTCAAACAGGAACGGCGGCCTCGTGATTAGGCGAAGCTGGGGCTGCGCCTCAACAGCATCCGCTTCTCCGATGAGCTAAACACTCGCCCCATTCGGCGTCGCGCGTGACTCAACTTCAACCTCGTCTCCGATGAGCTAAACAATCGACCGTAGTTCCTAACAGAAGCGACCTTGAAGTCGATCGCTCTTCTGAGAAAGCGGGCACGCAACGATCACGCATTCCCATTTTTCTGTCCGGAACTAGGTGGGCCGTGCGTGCTCCACAGGCACTTCAGTTTGCGCAGGCTGGGTTGGTGGGGTTATATCAGGTTTTGTAGTGGGGGGAAAGGCCAGCGCTGCGGTTTTTTTCGGGTTGGCTTCATCACCCCTGTGGGAAACGCCCACCCACTTTTGAGAGCTGATGTTGAAGTGGCAATGAAACGACCAATCAGCATGTTCAATTCGGGCATGCGCATCCACTGAGCCATAGGTCGTGCAGGGTTCGTAGTAGCCTGCATGTCTCGCGGAAGACGTCGTGGCTGACGTCAGAACTGGGATCGAGCTGACTCCTGAACCGTCTCGTCCGTGAAAAAAACAAAGAGGATAACTAGACAGGGGGGGTTCATGGAGACAGGCATCTGATAAACATTAGCGGCGCCCCGGCTCAAAGCAGCAGCTCGCGGGCGCGGAACGTGTAGAGGAGATAGATAAGCGGGAGGACGAGCAGCGCGGCGTGCCACGGCAGGCCCGCGAGGCGCGTCTTGCCGCCGGCGTTGAGCACAATGTGCTCGCCCATGTCCACGAGCGGCACGCGGCCCAGCGGCGCGTACGAGATCTGGTACTTGGTGGTGGACTCGAGGTCGTGCGTGGCGCTCGAGCGCACGGCGCCGTAGTGCTGCAGGTACGTGAGCGCGTTGACGACGTTGCCCACGACCAGCGTGCCCGGCGGCGTGATGCCCTGGCGTCGCACTTCGTCGGCGATGCTGCCGAGCGTGCTGCGCACGGTCACGGACCGCTCGGTCGTCGCAGCGTGGATGACCGCGGCCGGGATGCCGCTTGGGAACCCGCGTTCTTCGATGAGGCTCTTGCACAGTCCTTCAATACGTCCAATCGCCATGAGGAAGATGGTCGTGCGGTGGTCGCAGTACTCGGGCAGGTTCGGGAATCGGTCGGCCTTGCCGTGCCCCGTGCACACGAGCACTTGGTCGGCGACGTCGCGCATGGTCGCCGGGATGCCGGCGCTCAGCGGCGCCGACAGCGAGCTCGAGATGCCCGGCACGACTTCCACGTCAAACCCGGCCTCCGAGTAGATCACCGCCTCTTCGCCGCCGCGTCCGTACATGAACGGGTCGCCGTTCTTGAGTCGCACGACGCGCTTGCCCTGCTGCAGCGCCTCGAGCCCCCAGGCGTCGAGCTCGGCCTGCGCGAGGTCGGCCTTGCCGCAGCGCTTGCGCGCGACGCGCACTTCGCACTTGGCCATGGCCAGCACGGCCTTGGGCACGAGCCGGTCCGCGAGCACGAGGTCGGCCGACTCGATCGCGCGCACGGCCTTGACCGTGAGCAGCTCCGGGTCGCCTGGGCCGGCACCGACCAGCAGCATCTTGGCGCGCATGGCAGTCATGGTCTTCTCTCTTGTGCGTGTTGGGCTCACCGGGCAAACGCGGAAATGGCTCAGAACGCCGCGGCGGGTGAGTCACTCGAATTGGCGATTGGCCGCCGCCGCCGCGAGCGCGTGAATGGCACGGCGACGCGTCGGCGGCGTCAGCGCGGGCAGGCGTTTCGCGTCGGGCTCGTCTCGACCAGACCCCATTTTTGTCCCACCAACGAGTGTTATGTAGTGACGCAATCAGCTGGTTAGTGACATGGACTTCTCACCTCGCAAGAGTGACGTCCAGAGCGACGTGGAGATTCCGATGGTGGCGAGCAACGAGCATGCGTTTTCCGAGGTGAAGGGAGGTACGACGGCCTGGCTATGTACACGAGTCCGGTTCTCGGACAGGAACATTATCAAGTATGAGAGGTCAATGAAACGACGTCGAAGCGATTCTGCGCTCGGATTGGCTACTGGCGTCGACCAATCAGGTACCCATTTAGCGGCTGCTTGGCACAAATAGTGTGGTGCACACAATTTAGCGAGGTTTAATCAACCGCCGCCTAAGGTTTTTCCCATCGAATCGCGAAGAGTGATGGTGCAACATGATCTCGTAGTCCGCTTCTAGGGGTCTAGGGGCCGTCACTCGAGCGAGGGTGGCCCACCGCCCTAGTGCCCAAGCGTAGCTGCTCGCGGGCTCGTCGGTCAGTTCGCCATTTCACCACCAGCCATGAAGCCCGTGCCCGCCGTGGAAGAGGCCGTGAGTCACGTGGCCTATGCGCTCAGCGACCTCTCGTTCCTCGTGGCGCCCGTGCCCTTCGGCGCGGCGCTCGAGCAGTACGTCGTCTCGGCGCGCCGCAACGTCTTTGACCAAGTGGGCAAGATCCACGAAGGCTCGTTCGGCCAGGAGCTCATCGAGCGCGCCTACGAGGCGTCCAAGCACGGCCAGTTCGTGACGCTCTTCGCGTCGTCGCCCGCGGCGCTGCTGCAGATGGTGCCGACCATGTACAAGCTCAGCAGCGCCGCGCTGCCGGCGGTCGTGCACGTCGTAGCGAGAGACCACTCGGACCTCATGGCCGTGCGCCAGACGGGCTTTGTCATCTTGCACTCGCTGAGCGCGAGCGAGACCGAGGACATGGCGCTGCTCGCGCACGTCGCGTCGCTCAAGGCCAACGTGCCGTTCTTGCACGTCTACGACGGCGACATCGCGCAGAACGAGCTCGAGCGAAAGGTCGCGCACGCGTCGGCCAAGTTCACCAGCTCGCTCGTGAGCTACGAGCGCCTCTCGCAGCTCATCGGGCTCACGTCGGCCAACTCGACGACCGAGTTCCGCCAGCTCGTGCTCTCCAACTCGACGATCCAGCAGAGTGGCGCCGAGAACGCGGACCTCTACTTCCAGGTCTCGCCCGAATGCATCCAGAAGTTCCACGCCGTGCCGCAGGTCGTCGAGGACGTCATCGCGCAAGTCTTCGCCAGCAAGGGCTACCAGCTCTTCGAGTACTTTGGCCACCCGGAGGCCGAGCACGTCGTCGTCGTCATGGGCACGGCCTCGCGCATTGTCAAAGACGCCGTCGAGTCGCTCTTCTCCAATTGGAAGGCCAAGGTCGGCGTGGTCTCGGTGCGTCTCTTCCGCCCGTGGAGCGCGACGAGCTTCCTGAGCGTCGTGCCGCCGACGGCCAAGAAGGTCGCCGTGCTGGACCGCATGGAGGACGCCACGAACGTCGGCGAGCCGCTCTTCCTCGACGTGCTCGCGTCCTTCCAGAGCGACGCGTGGACGCACGCGACGACGCCCGCGATCATCGGCGGCAAGTACTCGTTTGGCGCCGCCGACCAGCTCTTCGACGTCGTCACGGCGCGCAGCCTCGTGGAGGAACTCGCCGCCGGCAAGCTCGCGAATGGATTCGTCGTCGCCGGCACGCAGGACGCGTCGGCCCACGCCGCGCAGCTCGTGCACTCGTCGCTCGTGGCCTCCAAGGAAGGCTTCGAGGCCCCGTACGTCAAGATGCTGCTCCAGCTCTTCGAGCGCCGCGCCGTCGTCGCCAACCTCGTGCGATCGACCACCGTGTGGAAGGAGTCGGACAGCGTCGAGAGCATCGCGCTCGAAGGCGGCGAGTTCGGCTTCGGCGTGCATCTCGGCATCCTCGCCAAGCACCAGCAGCTCAAGGACAAGGTCTCGGCGCTGCTCGCGCAGCCCGTCGTCTCGTGCGCGCTCTCGCAGCGGCTCGTGCAGGCGCTCACGCAGTGGGCGACCAAGCAGCCGCGCAACGACGAGCTGGCGAATGAGATCTCGATCTTGCTCGAGAGCGAGCAGACCAAGGACGGGCTCGTGGCCGAGATCTACGGGCTCAAGCGCTACTTCCTGCCGCTGAGCCAGTGGATCATCGGCAGCGAAGAGTTCTCGCGCGACGTCGGCGCCTCGGGCGTCCACCAGGTGCTCTCGAGCGGCGAGAACGTCAACCTGCTCATCCTCGACACGGAGCCCATGCACGCCGTCAACAAGAGCCAGCGCAAGCGCGATCTGGGACTCTACGCGATGCAGTACGGCAACGCGTACGTGGCGTCCGTCGCGCTCTACGACTCGTACTCGCAGGTGCTACGCGCGCTCAACGAGGCCGACGCGTTCGACGGTCCGTCCATCATCCTCGCGTACGCGCCGCTGAGCGACAACATGGAGAAGGAGACCCGCGAGGCCGTGAACACGGGCTACTGGCCGCTCTACCGCTACAACCCGCTGCTCGAAGAGGTCGACGGCGAGAAGGCGTTCGCGCTCGAGTCGCCCAGCATCAAGAAGGAGCTGCTCGACTTTTTGCAGCGCAACAACCAGCTCAGTCTCTTCGCCAAGCAGGCGCTGACGGCGCCCAAGGCCTCGTCGGTCTCGGAGAAGTACGAGCAGCTGGGCAAGGCGTCGCTCGAGGCGAGCTTCCAGGCGCTGCTCAACGGCTTTGGCGCCGTGAGCGAGGAGAAGTGGCAGGCCGAGACCAAGCTCAACATCCTCGTGGGCTCGGACAACGGCCACGCCGAGGAGTTCGCGGGCAAGTTCGCCGAAGAGGCGCTCGCGTTTGGGCTCAAGAACGTCCACAAGATGGACATGAACGAGATGACGATCGACGGCCTGCTCGACGAGGCCAACGACGCCAACTCGTACACGCTGTTCGTGGTCTCGACCGCCGGGCAGGGCGAGTTCCCGTCCAACGCCAAGGAGTTCTGGCACGAGCTCTCGGGCTTCACGTCGACGCTGCCGCTGCAGTACGCCGTGTTCGGTCTCGGCGACAGCCTCTACTGGCCGCGCGAGGACGAGAAGCACTACTTCTGTAAGGCGCCGACGGATCTCGACGCCAAGCTGAGCGAGCTCGGCGCGAAGCGCGTCCACGCGCTGGCCAAGGCCGACGACCAGGACGCCGACGGCCCGACGACCGCGTTCGACGCGTGGAAGCCCGAGTTCTGGGAGCAGATCGGCATCCCGGCCGACGTCGTGAGCAAGACCCAGGGCACCAAGAAGAAGGCGCGCACGAACGAAGAGATCAAGGCCGCGAGTAACTACCTACGTGGCACGCTGGCCACGGGGCTCGAGGACCGCTCGACCAAGGCGCTGTGCGCCGACGACACGCAGCTCACTAAGTTCCACGGCATCTACCAGCAGGACGACCGCGACCTGCGCGAGCAGATGCGGCTCGAGAAGCAGGAGAAGGCCTTCTCGTTCATGATCCGCGTGCGCGTGCCCGGCGGCGTGTCGACGGCCGAGCAGTACCTCATGATCGACAAGCTCGCGGACGAGCACGCCAACGGCAACATCAAAGTGACGACGCGCCAGGCGTACCAGCTGCAGGGCATCCTCAAGTGGAACCTCAAGCCCATCGTGCAGGGCATCAACCGCGTGCTCATGGACTCGCTCGCGGCCTGCGGCGACGTCAACCGCAACGTCATGACGACCGTGAACCCGAGCTGCTCGGTCGAGACCCACGAGCAGATCATCCAGATCGCGAGCAGTCTCTCGGCGCACCTCACACCCAAGACGAGCGCGTACCACGAGATCTGGCTCGACAAGAAGATGGTCGCCGGCGGCGAGACCAAGGACTTTGAGCCGCTCTACGGCGAGACGTACCTGCCGCGCAAGTTCAAGATCGCGATCGCGATCCCGCCGTCCAACGACGTGGACGTCTTCGCGCACTGCCTCGGCTTGATCGCCGTGATCGAGAACGACGAGCTGCTGGGCTTCAACGTGACCGTGGGCGGCGGCATGGGCATGACCCACAACAACAAGAAGACGTTCCCGCGCGTGGCCGACGTCATGGCGTTCGTCACGCCCGACCAGGTCAACGACGTGGCCGAGAAGATCATGGTCCAGCAGCGCGACCTCGGCGACCGCGTCAACCGCAAGCACGCGCGCTACAAGTACACGGTCGAGGACCACGGGCTCGCGTGGATCCGCGCGGACGTGGAGAAGCGCCTAGGCTACGCGCTCGCCGAGCCGCGGCCCTTCAAGTTCGACTCGAACTCGGACCGCTTTGGCTGGCACCAGACCACGGACGGCAACTTCTACTACACTATGTTCATCGAGGGCGGCCGCATCAAGGACACGGGCGACGTGCAGCTGCGCTCGGGCCTGCGCAAGCTCGCGCAGACGTTCCCGGACGTCGAGTTTCACCTCACGGCCAACCAGAACTTGAGTCTCGTCAAGATCAAGCCGAGCCAGATCGGCGCCATCAAGTCGATCATGCAGGAGTTCAACTTTGGCAACGACAACTACTCGGGCATGCGCCTGAGCTCGATCGCCTGCGCGGCGCTGCCCTTCTGCGGGCTCGCGTTCGCCGAGGCCGAGCGGTATCTGCCCGAGCTCATCACCAAGATCGAGGAACTGCTCGAGGAGAACGGCCTGCGCGACGACTCGATCGTGATCCGCATGACGGGCTGTCCGAACGGCTGTGGGCGGCCGTACCTGGGCGAGATCGGCTTCGTGGGCCGCTCGCCGGGCATCTACAACATGTACCTCGGCGCTGGCTTCACGGGCGACCGCCTCAACAAGCTCTACAAGGAGGGCGTGGACGAAGAGACGATTCTCCAGGAGCTCGCGCCGATCATCAAGGACTACGCGTCGAACCGCGAGGACGACGAGAAGTTTGGCGACTTTGTGATCCGCGCCGGCTACGTCGGCGCCTGTCTGGCCGCGCCGCTCGTGGAGAACCGCGCGCCCGGCGAGACTTTCCACGCGTAGGCAGGAGCAGAAGACGAAGTCGCCCCTCGTGGTAGAATAGGATCGCACGCGGCGCGGCCTCGGTGTGGTGTGTGTGTCATTTAGATATAAAACGCAATTCGATGCAGTGTACCCATACACGCTCTGTCTAATACTCGAAAACCATCCGTCGCCTCCACGCACTGCAGGGTGAAGACGACGGAGAGAGGCTTAGCGAGGTCTCCAAGAGAAGTAGCTCACTCAGCAGCGGTCCGATGGTCCGTGAGTAGAGACCCTAGTCGTCTTTCACGTTGGTCGTCGGAGTCTCTTCAATCAATCAGATTTTACATGAAACCCACGAGAGAGCTCGGGTCTCACTCTCAACAAGCATGCTCACCGAGGACAAAGCGTGGAGACTCCTGCACGAGAACTGCACCGTCTTTCGTGGTCGACTCGCCGTGGACAGCGTCCTCGACTCCAATAGTCCTATCGTTACAGGCAAGTTCGTTCTCCGACTTTGTTTTGACCCCTTCGACGGCGCTAGTGTGCCCCCGTCGCTTCGCCTCGCGTGCGACGTCGTGAACACGCTTTGCTCCTGCAGAGGCTTCCGACCGATAGAGAACGAAAGCTTCTGGCTGCGCGCGCTGACGGATCTCTGGGGCGTTCGCTCCACGAATGATCGGCGGCTTGCTGCCCACGAGATCGCGGCACTGAACGACGGCGCTTTGCTCGCTTTGTTCTGCCGCCCATGCTCAAGTCGTGGATCGCCTGTGAGCAGCGAGTGGCGCGGTTCCTTCTCCGCGACAACGGGCTGCGTGATCGCGACAAGCGCCAACGAGTGATGCAAGCACTGGCCCCGTACATCACGCGCCCTCTCCGTCCATTGGAGTTGCGGTTGGAGACCCAGTGCCACTGGCGTGGCGCCGCCACCGACATCGCTCGACTGTTGCATAGCGCGGGAGACGACCCAGCGCTGCTCGTTCGTGTCGCCCTCGAGTATGGCAGCCGCCACGACGGTTCGATGCGACCGGTAGCCGACCCACGCGTCCTGGCGCTGTTGTCGCGCGCAGTCGCTCACAATCGCTGGCGTGTGGCTCGAGGACGCCGGCTCGATCCGCAACGTCGGGGCGTTGCTGCGGACTGCCTGCTGCGGCGCCAAGGGGACACTGCGCTCACTAGTGCTGACGCGGACGGGCAGGGCGACCCACCGGGCGGTTGGTGCGGCGCTGTGGATCGTACCCCGCGCCAGCGACTGCCTCACGCATCTCGCGTGCGAAGATCTCCCACAGTCTCGCGAGGAGCAGTCGCTCTGCATGGCGTGGGTCGCGTACACGCTGAGCCACCCGGCCTCCCGTATCGCGAGCCTGTCTATCCAGCGATGGAGCTCGAACATCTCCAAGACGCTCGCGGCGGATCAGTCGGTCCATTGCAGGACGCCACTGAAGCGTGTCGTTTTGGCGTATCTGGACGTCCAGCAACTGTATCTGGCCGAGAGCGAAGTTTGCTTCGAGCCACTGGGCATCGCCGTGAGGCTCCAGCCTGGAACTTGCATCTACTCGGAACCGACCCCAAGCCCGCAGAAGAAGCCCTTGATCAAAGTCCACGAGGAGCAAGAAGTCGACCTCGTAGCTCGAGTGCCCAGCCGGCAGTGCTCGGCCGTTGTGTTTGCTGGGTACGGTCTCGGCTGGGTCTACGACGCGGCCCTCGCATCGACGGTCTCCGACGCCAGTTGCACGCCGCTGGCTGCAGGCAACGACTCGCTCGGGACGCGTGCAGGCTTGCGCGCGGTGGTCCTTCGAGCGAGTCCGCCAGCGCCTCCACAGCAATTCGAGAACCAGCTTGCGCTGCTCCTGGGGCGCTCGCTTGCTTCGCTCGAGCTGTGCAACCCCAGCCTCTCCAGAGCGCGGCTCCAGGCCATTTTCACGACGTGCTCGCGCTTGCGATCGCTCACACTGCGAAATTGCCGCGTACCACCACTCGATGCCATCGCCGACGCCTACACGTCAGGCATCTGTCGGCTCACAGCGTTGAGTGTGCTGGATTCGAGCTGTTCCGTTGGCACGAGAGAATGCGAACTCGCCAGCGGCTTCCTCGGTGCGCTCGGCGACTCGCTCCACCCGATCCGCAAGC
This sequence comes from Pythium scleroteichum, assembly GCA_023335855.1. Classification (NCBI taxonomy): domain Eukaryota; phylum Oomycota; class Peronosporomycetes; order Pythiales; family Pythiaceae; genus Pythium; species Pythium scleroteichum. The sequence goes on along the minus strand of JAADVR010000602.1, from coordinate 982 downwards.
ACCTCGAGTCGCTCGAGCTCGACTTGGCTCGCGCGCGTGGTGGTACCAGACTGAGCCACACGAACAAGCTCGCGCAGGCGCTCGCGGCGACGCGCGGCGTGTTGCGACTGCGGCGTGTCATTCTCGTCTTCCAGTCATTGAGCACGAGCACCACTGAACTTCTGGAGGCGACGAGCGCCGCGTGGGTTTGGCCGACGAGCGGCGTTGCTGAGCGTGTTCGATACCCACGGAGTTGGCGCCGACGCGTGTCGGCTCGCGCTCTCGTTCGTTGGAGCTTTCGCCTCTCGCCACTCGCTGCGGTGGCTGAGCCATGGACAGACGTGCAGAAGCTCAGCGTCGGCTGATGCGAACGAAGATGTTCAGCTAGCAACTGGATCATTTCTTAGTAGACCTTCTGTGTGTGGTTCCACTAGTAGGCGTAGGCTTCTCAATAGAACGAGTTAAGCCTTGTCAAGTTGACGGCAGTTTCCCCCTCCCCTGCGGACTGGTAGAGCAGTCAGATTACTGAGTGGGGCTCTTTGGTTGATGCACAACTCTGTTTGAGAACATTCATTACGACACTACGCAAGTGGAGCCCGTGAACAACTTTTACAGTTGGCGCCACGTAGGACCTTGAGAGCCGACTTAAAGACGTGCACGGCAGTCCTTCTTCGGCTTCTCGCCGCCCTCATCGCGTTTGCGGACCGTCTTTCTCGCGTTCGGCGACGGAGCCTCAGGCGTATCGCTATCTCCATCGTCGTCACTGGCGGAAGGAGCAGCAGTGTTCGCCGCCGACGCATCTGTCAAAGGCGCCACCGGAGCCTCTGACGACGAGCCGTCCAAGCCGCCGCTCCTGCTGCGTCCGCTGATCTTCTCGTTGATGAAGTCCAGCACGGTCGTCACGCGCACGTACACACCGGGCGCCTCACCACAGGCCCCACCCCAGCTCACGATGCCAACGAGTGCGTTGTTGGCGATCAGCGCGCCGCCCGAGTCGCCCTGG
>JAADVR010000601.1:0-21622 GCA_023335855.1 Pythium scleroteichum | reverse complement strand
CCGCGGAAGCCGCTGCAGCGGCGCATGGCGGAGACGGAGGTCACGAGCTTGCGTCCATTTCCCGCAGGTATCTCGTGGGAGAAAGGAGAGGATAGGTTAACTTCAATTGATTGGCTTCTTCTAAGTGAACGTGTTCGTATCTGACCTGAGAACAGCCCCTCCCCCCGGAGACAAACATCACCGAAATGACGATCTTGTGGAGCCATATTAGCCATAGTCCTGGCGAAGAATGGGTGGAATGAAACGCTCGTCACTGGAGCCTGCCGTTGTGTCGTCGTCGTCATCGTCGCTCCACGCATCCTGATCTTTAGTGTCGCCCGTCGCCTCATCGCCCGGGTCACTCTCATCTGCTGCGTCCCACCTACTCGCAGTCGGTGCCCACTTCATGATCAGTCCATCAGCAGCGCCCGTGAAGAGCTCCCGTCTTGATGGGCGATACACGCAGCTCACAATCGGCTTGTAATGAGCCGTGGATCTCGTCAAAGGTTTGGCTCCAGATTGATCGTCACCGCTGTGGACTCGGAAGCAAGTCAACTCGCCGTCTTTACCATTCGGGTGGAACACCATCGTTCCTCGCTGTGCGTCGCCCTCTTGGATGACTGCCATCTGGATACTGCGAGCGATCTGTGCGCTGCGTACGCCTTCATAATTTACGAATAAATGTTCACCGGAGCTCGCATCCCACACACGCAAGTTGTGGTCGTGACTGCTACTGATGAGAAATCTCCCGTCTGGTGTGTATGCAAGTGAGTTGACGCCGCTGCCGTGAGCCTTCGCAAGCGACACGGACGCCGCGAGGTTAGGATCCGACCTCCGCTCTTTTGTCTCCTTGTCGTCTGCGCGACGGCGTTTGCGTGAGCTCGTCGAAGGCCGAGAGGCAGCAGAGAGAGATGTCGATGGAAGCTTCTTCACGTTTGTGTAGAGGGAGCTCCTTCCTGGCACATCTGCGGGGCCCTCGTGGTTAAGGCAAAGCATGCATGCAGTAGCACCCGACCGCCGAATGTCCCACATGCGTATTTCGCCGTTGCGGCTGCCTGTGCAAAGCTGGAACTCATTGGCCCTCGACCAGGCGAGCGACCAGATCTCGTCCTGGTGTCCGAGTAAACTATGCAGCGATGAATCCGTCTGCATGTCGCACAACCGCACCTCGTGGTTTGCTGTGACGGCCACGATCAGCGAGTGAGTCGTGGAAATGGGCGAGAACTTGGCTGCGTACACTTTACAATGCAGCGCAAACTCGGCCTCGACCGTGAACACGTTCGAATCCCACACACGGACGAGTCCGTCGAAGGAACTCGTCACGAAGAGCCCGCCATCCACAGGGTACCAATCGATACCCGAGATGCCGAACTGCAGCGCCCGATGCTGCTCCGCAAGCGACACGGAGTGGCTCGGCGTGGGTTGCTCGTGCGGATCACGTCGGATCCGTTGCGCGATGATCGACGACACGGCCGGCAGCCGATTGCTCGTGTCGTAGTGATGGATGCTCGCGACCTTACCATCCGAATCGGCCGCATCGTTGTCATCCAGCATCTTGAGGTCGTAGAGGTTAATGACCGATTTGGAGGACCCGACCAGCAGGAAACGCTCGTCCACGGGGTCGATCTCCATGCTCCAGACGCGCATGCCGCCGTCGTAGATGTAGTTGCGCGCCGCCGGCCGCAGCGCGCTGACTTCCTCCTGGTACACGGCGTCGCGGAAGCCGTTCGCGAGCCCCAGTGCGCGCTCGGCCACGTACGTGAACGCGCTCGTGCGCCGCATCTTGTCATCGGGTCCCATGGGTTGACAAGAGAATGCTAAGTTCGCATTACGGATCTAGGAGAGAGTAATACACTCCACGCTCTTCTAAACGCGCTTTCTGTCCGAAAGTCTGACAACAACATGAACCAGCCTGGATCAAGTTGCTGTCAGACTTTCAGCCACGCGCCATGTGGTCGCGTTCTCTGACGGCGTGGACTCGCCGCTGGTGGCGGCGGTGGCCGCGTGTCTCGGCATCTCGCCGTCGCAAGACAACGCCGCCAAAGAACTCTTTGAACGACTTTTGACCACATTCGGAGGGCGACTTAGGTACTCTTCGAACCATGGCCTACGCATCTCATCGCCTCGAACGATACTGAACAGATCGCCTCCGAGCACGAACTGACCATGGAGTAATTAGCGGTGTGTCAGCTTGTGTGTTGCCGGCATCAGTGGCCAGAGTGTGAAAGGTGCGTTTCCCTGACAGAAATCATCACCGAGGCAAACCCACAGGCAGAACTCTGTACATAGCAATGGCTTTGTGCTCCGTCCAATCGATGCGTCGCATGACCCGCCCATCGCAAAACACAGCCTAACGGCTTTTACCGATCGCTGGATCAAAAGCTCTCGGGCTCTAGGTCGTGCACTCTACTTATGATCAGGGTTCGACAGTTCTCAGTCAATCTCCCTGTGTATCCTCGCGTAGCAATGCCTTACCTGGTGCTGGTACGAAAGATCGCTTTGCGATGTACGCTTGGGGGGCAAATCGCTCGCTCCCGTAGTCGCTCGGCAGTCGAGAGGGCAAGGAGCGCGCTGATCGGTACTGACAGAAATTGCCATAGTCTACTTGTGTTGAGGAATTGGCAATGCTGCCGCCAAGAATCCGCGCAAGCGGTGCAGGAGCTTCATTGACACATCACCTACTGGATTATCACGTTCTTACATTGACTGGTCGCTCTCCGCCGCCGACGCATACCTCACTCACATCCGACTAGAATCTACACCACATCCACCAATCAATCACTGTTAACTTCATTTCACATACAGTGTCTCACTCCGTGTCTGGCAACCTGTATGCAGCAGAAGAGCTGGGGTGCCTTGAACCGCTCTTGAACCGCTACTGATACATAGTTTTTGATCAATAGCAATGCGTCTCTGAACACGGAACTCATGAAATGACGTGCTGGCGCCACAATTTTTCACTGGATTCTAGTTTTCTCGGTTGTCGGGTCCTAGGACTTCTCTCACGTCAACCTGGCGCCAGGTCCCAGATCTAAGTTCCAAGCTCCTGTCATTCTTCGATTCACAATGCCAAGGAAACCAACAACTCTAGCTCAGCGAACAGCCGACGCGAAACACCGTACTCCGAGTGTCGAGTACTTTCGTCGTATGCTGGCCTGGCTAAAGACTGCGGCTAACCCCAGAGACGTAAGTGTGCACACACACTGGAAGGAAATGCTGATATCGAAGCTGTTTGCTCGTACAGATCGTTCAGAAGATCAGGAGTTGTTCCCCGCACTGGGCTGCAGAGTTTCTTCGTGATCATAACGAGGCCGCGTTCAAGCGTAAATGCATGCGCTTCGATCTCCGTTTAAGGTAGTTGAGTCGGCCAAGTTTGCTGTTTTACGTTCTCACTTCCCCACAGCCGCTGACTGAACCCTTTCTGTTTCTTACAGGATTCGCACTGCTCTTCCGCCAATGACATGGCCGCAGAACAAACGCAAACGCACCAGCGGCACCGCATCCACCGAGTGTTGAGGAAATCTGGCGATCAATTGACTGCGAAGGCGAAGTGGAAGACACTCCAACGCTACTCAATGGCGAGTATCGCGGCGTCTTCTTCCCACCCAGCCAGATTTATTACATGGACCAGTTTATTGTCTACCACCGCCCAAGCATTATTGACGATGAGAAGAAGGCTTTGTGCGCGTCGCAACTGACGGCGGTTGTCACCATCCGCGTTGATGGAGTTGTGCTGCCGACAGTCTTTCTTCTCCGTGAAGACGACCGAATCGCTCCAACCGAGATATCTTCGTACCCAAACGTTCACCAGTACATCGTCCAGGAAGAACCGTACATGAACGACAACTCGTGGCAGATGTATGCAACGCAGTATCTCAAGCCAAAGATACGTGGACCCAGTTTGCTTTTGCTGAACAATCGCCGCAAAGATCTGAATAACCCAGCGAGATTGCACATCATGAGTGCGTGCGACTGCAGTGTCCGTGAGCTTCCGCTGGAGCAAGAGCCACCCCAGTGGTGTCTTGGACGTCGATTCGAAGAGAAGTTACTCGACTCGCGAGTGGACGAGCCTGGTGATTCCATCTCGGATGCAGACAAGCGCCTCGAGATGATTCGTCGCACTTCCGCCGCTTTGAACATGGAATTGTCCTTTACTTATGGCCTTGGGAAAGCCGTCTTGAAGGACTTGGTTCGAACTGAGTCTCGACTCGCGCGGAAGCGCAACCTTGAAGCGCAAGACATCCATGGCGTTAGCACCGTGAAGCGTGATCCCTCGTCATGTGGCGGAACGCGTCGAACTTTAGTCCCAGGCGTTCACGACTCGCAAGAGATTCTATTCTCAATACACTCCTCCGTTCATGCTACACACTCCGCAACCCTGAGGAATAGTCGTCAAGACCATGATTTATAGTATACATCAGTTCCTTGGGAACCCAGCGCTTACGGCGCGTCGCCTCTGGACATTCTGTTTCTAGTGCTGGCGGTGTTGCATTCCTTCACTGGCGTGGTGTCTTCTCCATGCTCCAGACGCGCATGCTGCCGTCGTAGATGTAGTTGGCGCCACCGGCCGCAGCGCGGTGACTTCCTCCTGGTCACGGCGTCGCGAAAGTCGTTCACGAGCCCAGCGCGCGCTCAGCCACGTACGTGTACACGCCCGTACGCTGCATCTTGGCTTCAACTCCCATCGATTGATGAGAGCATGCTAAGTTCGCATTACGGGTCTAATAGAGACTACTCTTCTAAACCCGCTTTCTGTGTGAAAGTCTGACAGCAACTTGAACCAGGACATGCAGGCCCGCGTGGACGCGCTGCTGCGCGCCGTCGCGGCGGCGGAGAGTGCTGGCGCGCGCCACGTGGTCGCGTTCTCTGGCGGGGTGGACTCGTCGCTGGCGGCGGCGCTGGCCGCGCGCGCGTTCCCGGCGGCGTCGGCCGCGTGTCTCGGCGTCTCGCCGTCGCTCGCGACGCACCAGCTCGCGCAGGCGCGGCGCGTGGCCGCGGAGATCGGCATCCCGCTCTGGGAGTGCGCCACGAGCGAGGGGGAAGTGCCGCAGTATGTGGAGAACAAAGATCAAAGCTGCTACCACTGCAAGACGACGCTCTACACGACGATCCAGCAGGCGACGGCGTACGCTGTGTGAGTGGCGTTGATGCCGACGTTGTCGGATCAGGGTTTCCATGACGACCTCCTTGATGGATAGGAAACGTGCAACAGTCGGGGGTGGTGATGTCAAGCCAGTGATCTACAACGGCACCAACGCGGACGACCTCAAAGATCCGACGCGTGTGGGTGAGTGGCACGGAGATCGGGGCGGCAACCGTAATTTCATGACTTGACGAGTGAGTTGAGGGCTCAGGGCTGATCGCTGCGAAGGAGTTTGACGTTGTAAGCCCGCTGCGCGCACTCACGAAGGCCGAAGTGCGTGAGGTGAGTCGACGTGATCTTTTGGCTCGGCAGAACCTCTGTGTTATTCGGATGGACGTTTCAGACTGCGAAATACCTCGGTCTGTCAAACTGGAACGCCGCGGCCTCGCCGTGCCTTCGCTCGCGACTCGAGTTTGGTGTGGAGGCGACAGCTCGTCACCTTAAACAAGTGGAGGAGGCCGAGGCGTTCGTCCGCCAGGAACTTGGTCTTGCACAGGAGACGAACATGCGTGTCCGGTTGCTCGCGGGTCAACGAGCTGCAGTTGAGCTAGACGCTGTCATTCTTGACTGCGCGATCGAAAAGGAAAAGATCATCAAGGATAGCTTGACCAAGATCGGTAAGATTAGGCGATGGGGGCAGCAATGAACCTTCTTGTTTCTGACGGTGACGACAACAGGTTTTGAAGATGTTGTTATCCGCGGTTTCCGCTCGGGAAGCCTCAGCGGGTACACTCCATCAATTGAGGTGTTCCATTCATCTGCGTCCTTGGCGACAGATAACTCGAATCAATAGAAGCTAATATATGGTATAGAAGAGTATCAATGAAACCGTATCTAGAATAAGGCGCTTTCACTAAGCAGTGCGCGAGAAGTTCGGGCGAGGCGGCTGAGAAGGCATGACGAACTCGACGCTTGTGCGTCTTGCGGCAGCAAGAGCCACTGTGGCAGCAGCACTCGCTGATATTGGAGCGACCGAAGCAGCTGAACTGGGATCGTCCAATGTCTTGGCAGTCGACAAATCGCTGTCGAGTGTCTTCGCCTTCTTGAATTTGTCAAAGAGACTCACCTGTGCCTTGAAGTCTTGCTGAATTTGCTCGACGGTCTTGTTCTTCGTCTCAGGAAGCATTGTGTATACGCACAGCCAAAACAGTGAGAGCAAAGCCGTAAAGGGCACGAATGTGTAGTCGCCGAGATAGTTGGCCAGGATCGGGAAGCAAACTCCAACGATGAGGTTGCAAAACCAGTTGACAAACGTAGTGAAGCTGATCCCCTTGCTTTTGATGTGCTCTGGAAGCACCTCCGCGGTCACGAGAAACGGGAGTGGGCTCAGACTAATTGAGTTGAAGCCCACGTAGCAAGCTGTCAACGCGATGGCGGCTCCTGACTTGTTGATAATCGCCCAAGTCATCCCTACCGAGCATAGTGCCATCCCGCCGATTCCCGTGAGCAGCGCAGTGCGGCGTGGAAGTTTCTTCATGAAGATGCACACTAGAAAAACCATCGCCAGATTCACAAAACCAAGCAAGAGATTCCCGATACGCGAATCCTGGATGCCGGCGCGAGAGAAGATGCTTGACGAGTAGTAGAACACAGCAGAGACACCCCCGAACTGGCGCGCGATACAAAGGATGCACGAGATCGCGAACTGTTTGTTGCAGCGGGAGGAGAAAGCATCCTTCCAAAACGAATTTGAAACTTGTGAGCTGGGCGATTGCTGTGCTTCAAGAATTTGTCGCCGAACATTCTTCTCAGTCTCGATCTTGACCATTTGCTCGAGTTCCTGGAAGCTACCTGAGTTGTACAGCTTATGGAATGACGCTTGAGCCTCTTCGTAGCGCTTGTTGGCATACAGCCATTTCGGCGATTCGATCAAGAACACCGGTGAGACGCAGAGCTGAAACAATCCAAGAATCGCCGGAAACGCCATGATCCAACGCCATGACGTCGGCGAGCCCGTGATGGCGAAGTGAACAATCGTGATTGAGATGAGCCCGACAGAGCCAGCTCCTTGAAACGCAACCACGAAGCTCGCCTTTTGCTTGGGTGGTCCAATTTCACCCATGTACATGGAGGTGATAGTCGACCCGGCGCCCGATGCTATGCCGTTGAAGAGGCGACCGAGTGCAAACAGGTAAATGTTGGGTGAAAACGTTTGCAAGCAACCACCGACGACCATGAACCAGGCATTCCCAATCACGACGAATCGGCGACCGTACTTATCTGCCGGAATGCTACAGAGTAGTGAGCCCAATGCAGCGCCGAGCACCCAGCACATAACGGCCATAACCCACTCCACGTCCGAGTGGCCCGGATACACAATGCAGCGCCCTGTTTTCACGGGGCGTTGCGAGCAGTCCTTGGGGTTGTGGAAGACACCCAAGTTGAGTTGCGCGATCTCCCAACCGAGCTGTGGTCCGAGCATGACGGTGATCAAGACTGTCGTGTACATGAACACACTTCCAACCAGCGGGACAGATTCTTTTTTCGTGTCGCGGAATCCCACAGCGCGAGCAGAGCTGCGCCGGCACCCGTGCAAATTCGGCAAGTGAGTTGATACGGACGACGAAGACCTGCGCGTGAGAAGCGAGTCTGTGTCTTTCGCGTTGACGAATGTGTCCTCCTCCTCCTCCTCGTCATCGTCTTTGACCTCTAGCACAGTGCTGAGCGGTACAGAAGAGCGCCGACGTACGCCGCTGGAGTGCAATGCAGCCCCCGAAGACGGTGCGTGAGTACCTGATCGACCTCGCGGGTGAGAAGACAGCATGTGTCGCTGCGTGGCTTTGCCTCCGTAGTGAAATGAGTAGTGGAGGCATCGGGCGGGTTCTTTTCTTGAATCGCAGAACCGGTAGAAAATGCCCACGCGATCGAGAAGGTTGAGGGGTGTCACGCGAGCCAAGGCAGCAATCGTTGCTGCCCAGGGCCATCCATTCCTCCCCAAATAAAATCTGCCGGCGTTTACATCATGCGTAGTCGACCAGTACCGCGCTTGTGGCGCATGCGACGCCGCTCTGCTTCACGCTTCAGTACGTACTCTGGCCTAGATGCGGTGCACTGACCCCATCCCTCTTGACTCAAAGCAAAGCGCGCAACCCCATTCTCAGGTTCTTGGAGCCTCGATCCCATGGTGCAGGAGGCACAACAGCCAGAAAAGGAGTTGAACTATTTTGAGCAGATCGGCGCCGATAACGCGATGCGACCACAACGGAAATGGCAGGTGATTCGCTTGCGACGTATAGTGATCAGTGCACAAGCAAGCTACCGCAAACTTGATGGAGGTTTCAGCAGGTAGAGCTGAGAGAAGTTGCGGGGCGATCGCCAACTTGAAGTCACGCACTTCAACTGCAAGTGCGTAGCCATCAGCTGCCTCATAAAGGCCACGCATGTCAAGCCTTGGTTTGAGCTTCCCACCATGAGTCTATAGACGCAGACATACTTACTCATACCATGTGGTGCTCTTTGCGGTGGCGTCGCTCACCATTCACGCGATAACTGTCTGCTTCATCGTGTCTCTCAAGCGTGTTGGCCTCAAAGTCACATTAGTGACGAGTCGCTGGTTGGTGCCGTAACCGTGGGTCGTGGTCGTTCCGCCATTGACCAGACGCCACATGGAGCCCTCGCCTTCCACGTTCGCTACTCCACAAAGGAGTGCTGACGCCGCAACGAAGGCGCTGAGATACTTGAAGGACCGCGCTCTGTTCCCCACCCCTTTGAACAAAAATCCCCAGCAGAGCGCCCCCATGTTGCCTCCGGCACCGACGATTCCTGATGTTGCACCTGTGTATCGAGGCGAGACGTAAGGGACGATTGCGAAGGTTGTGCCTGTGCATGCCTGCACGAAGATACCGAAGACGATAAGCGACGGGATACTCCACGCGATCGTTCTCACGTGGGCGTACATATACAGCGCGATTGCCTGGCCAGCAAATGCGACGAACTGCACAATGATACGGCTCTTCATGGCGTAGTTTCGACTGGCGAAATCTGAAGCCACGCCGCCCATAGCACGGGCGAAAATGCACATGAGCCCGAACAGCGACGAGATGAGCCCCGCGGTGGTTTGTGTAAGAATACGGCACTTATTGGGGTCGGTGGCGACTACGCAGCCGTCGCGTGTGAAGTCTTCGTAATAGAAAAGGCTCAGCACGTTATGAACTTGCAGCTCCACGCCGAACGAACACGCGGACTGGAACGCAAGAATCCACGTCACGGGCATTTTGGCGACCACCAGCAGAGCGTGTTGCAAGTTGACTCGCGCGGCTGTGTCGAACCCCGCGACGACGTGACCGTTGTCTACTTGCAGCGACTTTCGATTCCTCAAGTCGGCATAATTGCCGCGCGGGCAGTCGTCCGAGTACTTGTACAGCAGCACGCCGACGATGACCATGAACAGTGCCGGAAAGAGCAGTGTGATGCGCCAGCCGAGATCGTCCGAGACGCCAAAGCTTTTGTACGTGACGAGATCGAAGAGGAACGGCGTGATGAGGTACGTCGCACCTGCGCCAAGGTTGCCCCAGCCCGCGGCGATGGCGTTGGCGCTGCCGACGATCTGCTTGGAGAAGACGATCGAGGTCCAGTACGTCGTCGCGACAAAGGAACACCCCACGAGCCCAATGAAGAAGCGCACGACGACGAGCCCAGTGTAGCTATCGGCGAGCGCTGCGCAGGCCACGGGCACGGCGCCAACGATCAAGAGCGCCGCCTGGATCGTGCGCGGACCGTAGCGGTCGCAGAGCGGGCCGACCACGACGCGTCCGGCGATCGTGCTCGCGACGGACGCGATGTTGGAGTTGGCGACCTGGTCGCTGGCCAGCTTGAGCTGCTTCTTGATGGTCGGCATGAGCGGCGGGATGGAGAACCAGCCGACGAACGCGGCGAAGAACGAGAGCCACGAGTAGTGGAACGCGCGCATGTGCGGCCGCGCAAAGCTCAGCTGCCGGATCTCGGTCGCGCGGTCCTCCTGCAGGGGGTCCACCGCGAGCGCGTACTTTCTCATCTCGAGGGACGACCGCTGGGTCGGGCGGCTCGGCGTGTGGAGCGCGACGAGGTCGCTCTCGCGCGCTGACGCGTCGTCCGCGATGGGCGTGAAGACCTTGGGCGATGGCGGCGCTTGCGGTGGCATCTCTGAATGAGGAACTGCAGGGCCAACGCCCGACGGGTGAGGGGCTCGTCGGGGTTGCCGTCACGTTCCTGGAAACAACGGGATGACGAACCCACTATCTCCTGCGTCTGGATTTGGATTGGTTGATATTTGGCAATCTGTTCTGGAGTGTCCATATGTCGGCGACTAGACCGACCGAGGAGCCACCCAATTCAAGTCGAAGCAGTCCAGAACAAGATCACTTGAACGGTTCTCGTCCACGCGGGAACCGTTCCACGCACACTCCCACATCGCCCACTTCCAGCAGGCACGTTGAAGAGTGGAAGCCTGAAATTTATCCTCGCCTTCGGAAATGTTTCCCGTCATGCGAACTTAGCACAATATTTTCCATACCATGCGTCCCAGTCTCTCAATTTACAATACTAGTCGTATCCATCCAAATCCTTCGAGAATCCGATCCCCATCACCGTTGAAGCAGCCACGTGGAGCATGCGCGCGCTGCTGCTGCTGCTGCTGCTCGCCGGCTGCGCGCTCGCACAGGATGCGCTCTTCCGCGTGGTCCACTCGGTCGACGACGTCGTGGCCTCGGTCGAGAGCCGCCGCCACGTGAGCGCCGTGCTGCTGCTCTCGTCCGCGAGCGACCCCAAGCTGCAAGAGCTCGCGGCCAAGAACGGCGGCGCCGTGGACGACGTGGCGCTCGTACAGGCCATCGAAGCCCAGTTCCCGCACGTGCGCAAGATCCTGCAGAGCCTCGACGGCGCCGTGGACCTCGTGGTCGCCGACATCGCGGACGCCAAGCAGATCACCAAGAAATGGAACGTCGCCGCGCTGCCGGCGCTCGTGGTCTACAAGGACGCGCCCAAGAAGAACCCGTACACGGGCAAGATGTACCGCGACGCCGCGCTCACGCCGCTCGCCGTGCTGCAGCAGCCGCGCGAGCTCAAGCGCCTGCTGCGCGACAGCATCCCGTCCACGTACGTGACCGAGTGGACGGCTGCAAACGGTTTCGCGTCGCTGGACGACGTGCGGCGCAGGCAGAGCGCCGCGAACGCGCTCGTCGTGCTCGTGAGCAAGCAATCGAGCGCGTCACCGCTCTTCCGCGCGCTATCGGTCGAGTTCGAATCGCGCGGCCTCGCCTTTGCGTACGTCCACCGCGACGAATCCATCGCCGAGGAGATCACAGAGCTGTGGGGGATCGACAAGCTGCCAGCCATCGTGGTCATCAAGAAGCCGGTGACCCTGGAGGACCACGAGGTCTTCCAGGACGACGCCAAGATGAAGACGTTCGCGGATCTCAAGAGCCTCGTTGAACCATTCACCACCACCGAGGACGCCGGCGCCGGAGCGACCAAGAAAGATGTATCCACCGCAAAAACAGCGTCCGATGTGCCACTGCTGACGGCGGAAACGTTCGACGAGCTGGTTTTCCAGTCCAAGCTCACCTGGATCGTGTCTTTCTTGGACGCCGCGACCGAGGCGGGTTTGGACAAGAAGACGTGGCAAAAGACAATGGGCGACATCCAGAAGAAAGCAGGTATCGTCGCGCTCGGCGCCGTCAGCTGTGAGAAAGACGCTGCGCTGTGTGAGAAGTACGCCGCCGGAAAAGGCGGCGTCGTGCGCATTTTCCCCGTGAAGCAGAACCCCTCGACCAGCGAAATCGAGCGCGCTGATGTTCTGGACGAGACGTTCAAGACCGTGGACGACGCTAAGGAAGCAGCGGTCGAGGCGATCCCCGATTTGGTGCAGGTCATGGGCTCTTCGGCTGAGCTGAATGCATTCGTGGCTCGCGCGCTGGCAGCGAAGGCTATGCCCGTGCTGCTCGTGACTAGCAAGTTGCAGACGCCCCCTGTTCTGAAGTCGTTGGCGCTGTCATTCCCGACGCAAAATGTCGCCGTCGGCGTGGTTTCGGATTTGGATCCTCAAGTAAAGCAGCAGTTCAACCTCCCGGCCTCAGCCAAATCGTCCCTGTTGTGTCTTGTCGCGGTGGATAAGCAGACACAAGTAGAGGGTCAGCCGGCTAACACAGCGCCATTTGGCATTATCACGTACGACAAGAAGCTGCTCGGCCCACTTTCGTACGCCAGCATGGTTCGATTCCTCATGAGTGTGCTGGGTCAGTACCCGCATCCAAAGCCGCTTCCTCAGTCCGACGACGCTGAGGCGGAGTTCGCATCTGGCGTAAGCGACGACAGCTCGGGCTCCTCCGACGTCCCGTACCTGCGACAAGACAACTTGGACACGCTCTGCAGTGGCAACAAGATCTGTGCAATCGGATTTTTCGAAGGCCACGTCGACACGTTGGACGATGCCGAATCTCCACTGGCTATGGCCGTCGGTGTGCTCAGCACTGTCGCGGCAAAATCGACGAAGTCGCGTCAGCCGTTCAAGTTTATGTGGACGAACGGCAAGTGTCAGAGTGCATTTGCCGAATCTTTCGGCGTTGGGGTCTTCCAGATGCCAACGATCGTGGTGTACTCACCGTCGAAGGGGCGCTACGCGACGAACATTGGCGTCTTTGACGAGGAAAACACTTCAGGGTTCTTGAAGGGCGTGCTGTCGGGTAAGATCGTCACGTCTCCGCTCAAGGACGTTGGTGCGCTTCGTGGCGAATGCACAGTTGAAGAAGTCACAGATGCTGCTGCTGTTGCTCTTGAAGACGAGACTGATGAAGACTTGGGTGATCTTCTGAGTGAGATTCTTGGTGATGAAGAGGAGCAGCGGCGACAGTTGCAGGAGGAGCTCGCTAAGGAAAGGAAAGCCGCAAAGAAGCAAGACAAGACTGGGAGCAAATCCAAGAAAGACAAGAAGAAGAAAAAGAAGAAGGGCAAGAAGAAGAGCGGGGATCGCGACGAGCTGTAGGCGTGGACTTTGCAGTGGAGATACAGTACACCGTGTCTTGCACGTGAAAATGACCATACATTCTCAGATATAAAGTTCGCAGTTATCTGCGTTAGTTGCGGCCGGAGACACTACTGTCTTTGCTGCCCTCCTACTTGACGGTCGGGCTCTGTCCGATCCAGCCCTACTATTGCGTTGACTGAGCCAGTCTAGTTGGCCACGAAGGCCTTGGCGAGCGCCACGGCCTCGTCCACCTTCTCCGTGGTCTTGGCCTGGCCCGTGGCGTCGGTTGGCTTGCCGCCGCCCTTGCCGCTCATCACAGCCATCGCGTGGTTCACCCACGTGCGCGCATCGAGTTGTCGCGACGCAATATGTTGCTCGCTCACGTGCGTGAAGGCCGCCGTCTTGTTGGCGTCCGCATCCGTGCTGAAGATCATGAAGGATCCGTTCGGCAGCACGTTGGTCATGGCCTCGAGCATGTCACGGCCGAGCTTAGCGTCCGTGCCGACGTCAAACTTAACGATGATGAACTCCTGGCCAGCCTCCTTGGCCTTGGTGGCCTCGGCCGTGGCGTCACGAACACCGTTGGCAGCGCGCACAGCAGCGAGCTCCTTGCGGATCTTCTTGACACGGTCGACGAGGCCGTCGTGCTGCTTGCGCAACTTGTCCTTGCTCGGCAGCGAGATGAGCGAGACGTCGAGAACCGGGCGGAAGGCCGTCACACCTTCAATGAACGCGTTGCCCTCCAGCTTGGCCACGGCCTCGAGCTCGGCCTGAAGCTTGGCCGCGCGAGCCTCAGCCTCGTCGGCGGCCTCGCCTGTGTAGGCCGAGACACGACGGATACCCTTGGCGATCGCGCCTTCCTCGAACAGCACGAACTTCTTGGCCTCGCGTGTGTTCTTCAAGTGCGTGCCGCCGCAGAATTCTACCGAGTAGTTGCTCCAGGCGCTGTTCTCCGGGTCGTCGAGCATCGGCTTGATCTGCTGGCCGATCGAAACAACACGCACCATATCCGGGTACGTCTCACCGAACACGGCGCGCAGGCCCTGAATGCGCTTGGCGTGAGCCTGCGGCGAGTCCTGCGTGTACACCTCGAGCTCCTGCTTGATGATCGAGTCACAGATTGACTCGACCTCAGCGAGCTGCTCGGGCTTGAGCGCCTTGTTGGTCGTGAAGTCGAAGCGGAGGCGCAGCTCGTCAACAAGCGAGCCGCGCTGGTCCACATTCGTGCCGAGCACCTTGCGCAGCGCGTAGTTGAGCACGTGGGTCATCGTGTGGTTCGGCGCAATCTTGCGACGACGCACGTAGTCGACCGCAGCCTCCACTTCGTCGCCAGCCTTGATCGAGCCCGACTCGATCGGGCCCATGTGCATGACGTAGCCGGCGTACGACTCGACCGCATCAACATCCTGCACAAAGCCAGGGGTGCTGAGCTTGCCCGTGTCGTAGATCTGGCCACCAGCCTGCGCGTAGAACGTCGTCTGGTCGAGGATAAGACCAACGCGCTCGTAGTCACCGGCCTTAACTTCGTCGACAAAGGCCGACGTGGTCTCGGTGGTCGTGAAGATCGCAAGCACCTTGGCCTTGACGGTAGTGTCCCACTCGTACTTCAGCAGGTCGTTCGTGGGCTTGATGCCCTTGCCAGCGAGCGTGCTGGTCTCGGCAGCCTCAAGCACAAGCGGGCGCACGCCAGAGTTGCCGCCCTTCTTGCGGTCAAGCTTCGAGCGCTCGCTCTGGAGCTTCATCTGCTCCTCGTAGCCCTTGATATCGACCGTGAGGTTCTCTTCCTCGGCCATGATCTGCGTCAAATCGATCGGGAAGCCCATCGAGTCGTACAGGAAGAAGGCATCCTCGCCAGGCACCACGGTACCCTTGGCCTCCTTGATCGTCTGCGCGATCTTCTTGAAGCGCTCGATACCCTTGTTGAGCGTGCGGCCGAACGACACTTCCTCGTCAAGGATCACCTCCGTGACTTCAGCCTGCTTGGCCTTGAGCTCCGGGAAGGCCTCCGACAGCATCTCGACCACGACCGGCACGAGCTTCGACAGGAAGCCGCTGGGTGCGTTCAAGAACTGCTGGCCGTAGCGCACGGCGCGACGCAGGATGCGGCGCAGCACGTAGCCGCGGCCGTCGTTGCTGGGAACGGCACCGTCCGTGATTGCGAACGTGAGCGTGCGGATGTGGTCGGCGATGACACGGTAGGCCATGTCCTTGAGCTGCGGGTCCTCGTCACCGAGCTTGCCCGTGTACGGTTCGCTCTTCGCGATGGCCTGGATGGCGGCGAAGAGCGGCGTGAACACGTCCGTGTCGTAGTTCGAGTCCTTGCCCTGCATGATCGAGGCGAGACGCTCGAAGCCCATGCCCGTGTCGACGTGCTTGGCCGGCAGTGGTACGAGCTTGCCGTCCTGCTCGCGGTTGAACTGGATAAACACGTTGTTCCAAATCTCAATGACGTCCGGGCGGTCAGCGTTCACAAGCGCCGAGGCGTCGCGACCGCCGATGCGGTCGTAGTGGATCTCCGTGCACGGGCCGCACGGGCCGACGTCGCCCATCTCCCAGAAGTTGTCCTTGCAGCCGAAAGGCAGCACGCGCTCGGCCGGGAGGTACTTGAGCCAGAGCTCGCGCGTCTCCTCGTCGGACGGGAGGCCCTGCTTCTCGTCACCGCCGAAGTACGTGACGTAGAGGCGGTTGGCGTCGATGCCGTAGACCTCGGTGAGCAGGCGGAACGACATGTCCACCGCGTCCTGCTTGAAGTAGTCGCCAAAGCTCCAGTTGCCGAGCATCTCGAAGAACGTGTGGTGGTAGACGTCCTTGCCGACGTCGTCGAGGTCGTTGTGCTTGCCGCCGGCGCGGATGCACTTTTGCGAGTTGGCCGCGCGCGTGAGCTTGGCCATCGGGTGCGACGGGTCCACCTGGCCCAGGAAGATCGGCTTGTACTGGTTCATACCGGCGTTGATGAAGAGCAGCGTCGGGTCGTCCAGCGGCACGACCGGGCACGACGGGTACATCGTGTGCGGCAGCGTCGCGTGCTTCTCGAAGAACTCGAGGAAGGTCTGGCGGATGCGCTTGGCCGGCCAGTTCTCGGACGAGAACTCAGCGGGGGACGACATGGTTTCCACGGGAAAAGTCGGGATCTGGAGGGGAGCGAGGCGTCTGCGAGCACAGGAGCGGCGTTACGAGGTTCCAGGAGAAGAAACGTGTGGAGGTTCAAGGGAGATGTTGGTAACTCTTGGATTCGAGACGTTAAGTTCGATAGAAGCGCGATAATTGGTGGTAATTGTAAATTAGGGACCACTTCGGGATTTCTGCGACGTGTGACCGCGAAGAGGCACAGAAAGCGAGATGGGTGAGTGAAGATGATGAACACGCTGAAGTGGATGAGTATGGAGGTTGCAGTCGCAGTTATCATCATACATAGGGGAGGGCGGTCGCTCCGAGTCACATGCAGACAAACCGCAGGAACTTTCTAAAAATTCTAACAGGGACGCTCAGTCGACGAGAGCGAACTCAGGGCTTGACGGACATGGGTTGCTGATCCGCCGGAAGGCTTTGCGGCTGGCGAGGGAGGTTTGAGGCTCTTCAAGGCCGAGATCCTGGCAAACCCTAAAGAACGCCGAGATCAGGCTGCCTTCAAAAGTGGATCGGACGCCCCTAACTCGGGCTGCCGCGGGTCGTGCACCTCGAGCATACACACTCTTCGCGGCGTGTTAGGGCAGCGGTACTTGGACGCTGTCGTTCAAAAACACTTCGTTCTTGATCGCGAGGATCGAGGTGAGTTGTCGTTTGTCTGACTCTTTCCACAGACTGTAGTTGGATTTGGCGATGTTGTGGATGGCCGCAAAGTCCTTCTCAAACACGACCTGGGAGACCGTGTCGTAGAACGGCAGCACGATGAATTCGAAGAAGCCCACTTGGTTCTGCGATCAAACAAACCAGGCTGAGTCCGACATTCTCCATCAAGATAAGAACAAAAACTGGGCACAAACCTTTGCGCTGTTCTCAGAATGGCGATCCATGAAAGGCGAAATGTCCGAGTTGTTAGCACGCTCGTTGTCGCCCTGCAGGAAGAACTCTTCGATGATGAGTGAGGACCAGATCACGTGGAGTCTCCGCTCTTTTGCAGCGTGGCCGATGTCGGCGCATTTGATGACGACCTTCATGATCATCATTGGGTCTGTCACTGACCGCGAGCCGTTACTTTGTCCGCCGGCGCTTGACTGGTCTTGAAGCAGTAGTGCCTTGAGGTTGCCCACAAGCTGGAGGTGCATCGACAAGTCCGTGCTCAACACCATCTCAATGATGGCCTTGCGGATCTCGCGGTAGGGCTTGTCCTTCATGCGTCCAAAGATGTCGCACTGAGGTGTGCGCATGACGAAGAAAGTCTCCGCAAGGTGCATGCTCTCGAGGATACTGCGGTCGTTGTACTGGATCGCGAGGTCGTGCTTGCACTTGATCATGTAATTGTTGGACTTGCCTGGATGCCGAAAGTCGTGGATCGCGGCGGCCACGAGCGCGGCATAAAACTCAAGATTCGTCAACGAATCACGGATCTGACCATCGTTCAGGTGAGTCATCAAATAGTTGACGGAATTGACGACGTCAGCGGCGTGGCTCGAGTTATGGTACGGGTTTGCAAGGTACCCGTCGTCGAGCGTGTAAAGAAAATTGCGCAGCACGATTTTGTCGATGCGGAACTCCTCGTGAAGCTCGTGGATGTCGAACATCGCGGCCGTGACGTACATGAGCGGACGGCCGTTCGTGATCTCGGCAATCTTGAGCGTATCAAGGTCCCATCCGTCCTGGTGAATGCGCGACTTGACCCGGGAGAGGGTGTCTTCCTCCCAGCTCGGCATTGTAAGCAGCGGAGCGATTACATTCATGCCTCCACTCTGGCTGGCAAGGCCGATATTGTCTTGGTAGCTGCGTCTCGTGTCACTGTTCGAGTGCGAGCTCAGCGACATGGTCGCGGTTGTGCGGCTCGTTGCTTGATAGTCCTTGCGCGCTAGCACGGACAACGCCCAATTTTTGGTGTCCGCATCCACTTCATCTTTAGACTTCATCTGAGCGCGGATATCGGGCATAAAGAGATTAGTATCGAGCTTGGAAAGGTTCTTTAAAATCGCGAGGCCACGCTTCACAGCTGCCTCACTCATCTCAGTCTCATCCAAGAAGTTTTTTAGCTCAGCCAGCATCGAGTGCAGCGGTGACGTGAGGTCAAGAGCAAACTCTGAATCGCGCTGGGCGAGCTCCTTCTTAAGATTGCGGTTCTCTTCGGCAATTAAATTCTTCTCCCTCGTGGCTTTTTCTGCCTCGAGCTCGACAGCCCAAACGTGGAGAAAATCCTGACGGATCACTCGGTCGACGTCGCGATTCCGCAGCAACATTACGAGCGCAAACAGGATTGGGAAGCAGAGCACAAGAATGCGGTTTTGCGTGAAAGGTCCGGAGTTGGTACTCGGGTAGTACATGAACGAAAGCACGTTATACGCGACACACGTGAGGATGCCGACAATCGCGAAATGAAGCGTGTCGATGCGCAGCAGCGGAACGAACACGAAGATCATGATGAGCCGCAACAAGTTGATGTTCATGGTCGCGGCTGGCAGGAGCACGTGCCGCGTGTAACTCTTGAGCACGTCGCGACGTGTGCCAGAGAGGGCATCAAACTTCCACTCCGGCAGTGACGACGAGTTGACGTAAAATATCGGCGCAGTCTCGTCCTTCAGCCCCAGCACGCCCATGAGTAGGTCGACGTCTGTGGAAACGTAGTTATACCACTCGACCAGCATCGAGTACATGCCGCCTGCAATGATGGAGAAGGCCCAGCAGAGCAGAATCACGGTGTAGATTCGCTGGAACTGGATCTCGTATTTGCGCTGGCGGCTGAGGTAGATCAGAAACGGGATCGGCAAGATCGGAGTAAACACAAGCAGGCAATATCGCACCGACTCGGACCGCGTCTTGGCGTCATCTGAGAAGAGGTTCGTCAAGTTCGAACCTGTGAAGACCAAATAGAAGAGGAAGAAAATGCTGGCGATTCGGGATGAGCGAGGCGAGTTCTCGCGTGCGAACGTGACTTGATACAGCTTCTCCAGTCGCGCTTCGTTGATGAAGTGACTCGTAATAGGGTGGAATTTAATTTCAACCGGGGTCTTCTTGGTCTTGGCGACGTACACTGAGTCCGTGAGAGGGTAAATTCTTGACACTCGCTGATTCACTCGTTCTTGATTCAGCGTCGCATTGGCCTTATCGCCGTCGGCGCTACCGGTCGAGCCGGGTACCTTACCATTCCCCGCGGCCGTTCCCATCGTCCCGGTGGCGCCGCCGGCCTGGGTCGCCGACGTGGGCGTGAGCGCGGCAAATGTGATGGGCAGCGTGCTTGCTGGATGCCCGCTTCCACTCGCGTCGGTCGACGAGAGCGAGAGCGGCTTGATTTGTGCAGAGGCAGTCGGTTTCTTGCGGCCGTGCAATTGGGCGGTCGGCGACGTGCGCTGCGGCGCTCACACTCTTGCTGCTCGCGGAGAACGTCGGCGGGCGCGTCTCGTTCGGCGTCTTCGGCTTTCTCTTTGACCACGGAGACAGCGAGGCTGGTTGCAGCGCCAGCGCTCTTGCTTCCAGCGTCGGCTCGGAGCGCAGCCGTCAGTGACGGCACTGACAGCGAGAACTTGGACTTCTTCACGAGTACGGCGGGGGAGTGAGACGGACGCGCCTCCCTCGCTAGCGTATCTCCGAGCCTTTCGACAGCGCTGTGCGCAGTTGAGACCGCGTTTCCTGGCGCTCGACAGAGATGGCTGTTAGAGAGCGGTTGAGTGCCAAGCCACCGCGGAAACGGAAGGCCGCGCGCGTATATATAGAGATCAGGACCGCCGAGCCGATCGTCCCTGAATTACACGCGCGAGCGTCGTTTCCTCGCTGGCGTTTCCTCAAGCGCGCGGGGGATAGGGAAGCTGTCGCCAGCGTATCAATAGACATCCAATCGGGACCACGCGACATGCGTCAATGCAAATGGTGCTTTCGGAAGGAAGGGACCCGATCGGTTTCTCCACCACGCACACAGCGACGCGTGCCAACGAAATATCGTCTTCGAGCCGACGCGGGTCGCGCGGGTCGGTCTCTTCGGGTCGCGATGCCGAACCCACATCGCTTCCAACTATGGGCACCACCGAGCGTCACTGGTGACGGTCAGCGCTCCACGCATGGAGCATGGACGCAGCAGCCACGGCGGGCGGCTTGACATGGGTGGAACGGCTTTGGCGCCGGATTAACTCAGCTCTAGGTTCAAGTAGGATTATCCACCTGAACTAAGGTGGTCCACCATGTTCGCAGTCAAGTCCACTTGTCGAGATGGCGTCCACAATCCAAAATCCAAATCCAATTCGCATTGAGTTGTCACGTGTCCTTTTCTGAAGAGAGACGCCACGATGGAAGCGCTCTACGGCAACCGGATCAGCCAGCCGACGCGCGCGAGTGAGTGGCTCGCTCGCTACAGGATTTGCTCTTCGGAATCTCACCCGTGAGGAGCGCTTTTGCAGTCATGTGGCTCTGTCAGATCAACAACCACCCGTTTGAGTTTCGGCTCATCGACACCGTCAAGGGCGAGTCGCTCACGCCGGAATTCAAGAAGAACGTCAATCCAATGGGGAAGGTCCCGGTGCTCCAGGACGGAGACTTCATCCTCACGGAGAGGTACGTCGAAGGGCTCTGACGCCTTCGCATTCAGCTGCTGAGAAGTGCGTTCTTGTGAACCGAACTCAGTCACGCGATCATGGTGTATCTGGCGGAAAAGCACGGATGGGACAAGTGGTACCCGAGCGATCTCAAGGTTCGCGCGCGCGTAAGTGACTCCTCTCCTCCCAAAAGAAGATATACCTTGCTTAACAAAGTACACCCGTCGATAGATCCACGAGTACATGAACTGGCATCACCACAATGCGCGTCTGTCCTCTATCGAAGTGTTCAAGTTCCAGATTCTGTCGAACCTCGGCCGCGCGACGCCGGAAATGGAAGCCCAGCTCAAGCACAAGGAGACGACAGTCGACAATATTGTCTCCATGCTCGAGTTCTGGCTACGCAACGGCAACGAGTACTTGATGACACAGTCACACCCGTCGCTGGCCGATATGTCATGCTACAACGAGGTGGTGCAGCTCGAAGTGATGGGTCTGTTGACGCACGCGGACGAGAAGTTCCCCAAGGTCGCGGCGTGGCTCAAGCGGATGAAGGTGCGTGGACTTGAACTATTCCCGCACTGATCTCTTCAGAACCCAAATTTCACTCCCATGCCGTGGAACTGTAGCAACTGCCGCATCACGACGAGCAGCTCGAGCCGATGATGAAGTTCTTCAGCAAGTACAGCCTCACCAAGTTGTGATCGTTTACTCCGGTCCGGTCCAGGAGTTGCCTTTAGAGTTCTTACCACATCCGATACGAACACGTTCACTTAGAAGAAGCCAATCAATTGAAGTTAACCTATCCTCTCCTTTCTCCCACGAGATACCTGCGGGAAATGGACGCAAGCTCGTGACCTCCGTCTCCGCCATGCGCCGCTGCAGCGGCTTCCGCGG
>JAADVR010000600.1:0-21651 GCA_023335855.1 Pythium scleroteichum | reverse complement strand
GTACTGCGGTCTCACGATGGCGCAGCACGATCCACTGGGGAAGACCGTCTTCCTGCACCGCAACATGGAGAAGATCCGCGCGGACAACCGGCAGCTCGTCTGGACCCACGTGCAGAGGACGCGCCGCTGAGCGCGTACCGCGTCAAGTGGGCCAAGGTCTACGACGCGTACCGCAGTTGCTGGGGCCGGGCAGCCAACTGGAACGAGCTCTACACGCTGAGCCCGTTCAGGGAGCTCTTCGGGGACTTGGAGTTCGTGCTGCTGCGGTTCGCAGACGACGGTTTGGGCGTCGTGCGAGGATCCAGAGGCGCGGATCCAACAGAACAATAGAAAGCTCTGGGCGAGATCCCTAATGTCTCCGATAGATTCACGGTCTCCGATGACTGAAAACAAGTCTTCTGATTGGCTACAAAAAATTCCTCGCCGTCGTAGCCATGTGAGCCGTCTCACGATGGAGCCCTTATGACATGCGGCCGTCTGCTCGTTGGGGGCCAGCTCCAGCGTGAGTCAGGGACAGGAGAGGTCCGACCAGCGGTGGTCTGGAGCTGGTCGTCGCGGGGGGGCTTTTGCGGCCGCGTCAAGTGGTGGGACTCAACTGACCCGCGACACGCGTGACCGAAGCCGCCGCGTGCGGCGCCAGCAGCTGCTTGTCCAAGTGTGTGGGGAGTCCAACGGGCAGGCACTTGCGATCACCAGCGTGACACTGGACATGTCGCGCACTCGAGACGAGAAATACCGGTATGATAATAGAAGATTTGCTCGCTGTGTACTATATCTATCTTTCTGTTTGTATTTCCATGAACTGTAGAATCTCGATTAAGGTCAAAGTGGACCTGATTTAATTTTTTTAGTTTAACTGTCTGCCCCGCTTAGCGGATCACACCCCCGGATGTCGCTGTTCGTCGGAGCGTGTCCATTCCAGAGCTGTCCAGCCTCGTTTCGCCGCATGGGCCGGCTCCTTGCTCGACGCGGCTCCTCATTCTAATGGCTCAGTATCCATTCGACGCCTCCCGGCTCACATCGCGTGTATCGGAGACCATGGTCTTCGCAGACAATTCCCACCGAGAAGACCAACTGCCGCTGCTCATGTGGCCGCGGCGCCGCGCCTCGAGCCCGTCGCGGCGGTGGCCGCGCTCGTCCAAGCCGCTCGTGTTCTCGCTGCTGCTCGTCTCGGTCGGCATGTGCGTCTTCTTTTTCCGCACGACGCAGCTCTTATTGGAGACCGAGACTGAGACCAACCACGTCGACGCCGTGCCCGTCAAGCTCTCGGTCGCCGTGTCGGCCAGCGCCGTGTCCGCGAGCGCCTCGAGCCCCAACGCCGCTGCGAACAAGACGATCCCGGTCTTCGATCCGACTGTGGACGGCGACATCAACGCGTTCGCCTGCGTGGGCTGGCGGCAAACGAAAACGTGCTCTCCGGACGGCCCGCGCGAGCCGTCCAGCGACCGCGCGTGCAATATCCACGTCCACAAGGGCTCCTCGGGCTACTGCGAGATCCAGCACATGGCCACGGGCCAGCGCCGCCGTGTGCTGCCGACGCACTGCACGTCGCTCTACCGCTCGTCGTCGTTCGCGTGCGACTCGTTCAAGGATATGCTCCAGTACGGCGCCAAGGCCGTCACCTACACGCACGACCCGGTCTTCTCGTTCTCCAAGAACCAAGAAGACCTGCTCGCGGCCAACGGGCTCACGAGCGTGCCGTCGCCAGGCTTCTTCGAGCGAGGCATCTCGATGGTCATCTACGAGAAGCTGCTGCTCGGCGCCTACGTGAGCATCCGCTCGCTGCGCGAAGAGCTCAACTCGACGCTGCCGGTCGAAATGTGGTTCCGCCGCAGCGAGACCGACCCGAAGCACCCGCTGCTGCAGATCCTCACGAGCCAGTACGGCGTCTGCCTGCGTGAGATCACGAACCCGCTGTCCACGGGCTTTTACACCAAGCTCCACGCCGTCTTCTACTCGGCGTTTGACCACGTCATGCTACTGGACGCCGACAACTACGCCGTGCGCGACCCGTCCTACCTCTTCGACACGCCCGAGTACACGACGACAGGCGCCATGTTCTGGCCCGACTTTTGGCACCCGAGCCACACGCTCTTCAACGTCCACGAGAAGAGCCTCGTGTGGCAGGTCTTCGACTTGCCGTTCGTCGACATGTTCGAGCAAGAGAGCGGCCAGGTGCTCATCCACCGCCGGCGCCATTTCACGGCGCTCAACGCGCTCATGTACTATGGCTTTTCGCTGCCGCGGCTCCACGAAAACATGCGGCTCATCTGGGGCGACAAGGACCTCTTCCGCTTCGCGTGGCTCAAGACCAACAGCGCGTTCCACATGATCGCGCGACCGCCCGGCTCGGCCGGCAAGCTCAACCGCGTCAACGACAATTTCTGCGGGCTCACGATGGTGCAGCACGACCCGCAGGGCGAGATCGTCTTCCTGCATCGCAACATGCAGAAGATCCGCGTGGACAACCGCGAGCGCATCTGGAGCCACGTGCAGCAGTTCAAGCGCGAGGCGCCGCTGAGCGCCTACCGCATCACGTGGGCCAAGGTCTTCGAGGCCTACCCGAGCTGCTGGGCGCAGGCCACCAAGTGGGACGACCTCTTCACGTTCACGTCCATCTTCGACCTCTTTGGCGGCTTCGAGTCGACGCTCCTGCGCTTCGCCGACGAAGGCGTCGACGCCATGAACGTCACGAGCCGCATGGCCAGTGCCGCGCCGTCCATGCCGCCGGCGCTCGCGGTCAACAAGATCGGTGCCCAGTAGTTGCCGTAGGGGATTCCTGACAGGACTCCAAAGTGTACGACTAGAACCTTGTATTAGTAATAAATGATACGCCACTCATTCAACGTACCAGTGCCTCACAGGTCCCAATGTGCTTGGAACAGCCATGGCCACGGGACGGCCCAACTGGTTGCCAGCCGAGGATGAACTTCTTCACGGAAGCCATCAAATTGCGGCAGAGCCGAGGTTCCCCGGGGCCCGATTCCAGGTGCGACGGTGGGAAGACTGCGCTCAAGAGACTGACTGACCAATCGATTCTTCACGGTCGACTCGCAAACAGTCTTGATGCAGATGTGCGCATTAAAGTGAAGAGGATAGTTGAACCCCCTTATCACAAGACGTTCTTCTGCTGTGGAGGTCCCGCCTTGGAATCTTGGCGAGTTTTGGGAAGCAGTGGGTGGAGAGCGTGGGACACGTACATCCCCAAGCGACGAGATATTTGTCTCGCAGATGCTCCGCCAAACTGCTTGACTCACTCGCAGCAGACTCCTCATTTCGAGATGTCGTCCTCACGACTCCAGCGCCTCGCCTGGAGCGCACGCCCCCGCATTGTGGGGTTCGCTCTGTGTCTCGTCGTCGCCTGCAGCGGTATGCTTCGGCTGTTAACGGTGCTCAAGTTGGGGACTGCCCGGGACAACAACGACGCCAGCTTCATCGCGGTCCCGCGCGGCAGCCGGGCGAGGCGACAACTCGAAGACTTCGATCCCCGAAACCCACTCCACGGAACGCTCGCCAGCGACTACGAATGCCTCGGCTGGTACCGCACGAAAGCCAACACCCCCGAGGGCCCACGGGACCCACAAGGCGATCGCAACTGCTCCCAAAAAATTCTCGGCGGAGACGCAGGCTACTGCGTCTTCCTTCATAAACAACAGAACCAAGCGAGACGCGTCTTGTCCACACACGCCGACTCCCTCGTCCGCCGACCGGACACCGTCTGGTTCACGTGCAACCAAGCTCCCGACCTCCTCGCCTACGGAGACGCAGCTCTCGCCTACGACCCGCTCACCCACGTGGCACCACCGCCTCCACTCACCAAATCCCACCCGCGACGTCCACAGTCCGTCGAACGAGGCGTCTCCATCGTCGTCCACCCAGGCGTCCTCGCCAGCGCGTACGCCGGCATACGACTCTTGCGGCAAAACAACATGACGCTCCCTATCGAAGTATGGATACGACCCGAAGAAACCGACGCCGACCACGCCATCCTGCACCACTTCGCCACGCACCACGACGTCTTCGTCCGACCCATCCTCGACCCGCGCGCCACACAATACTACACCAAACTCTACGCCGTCTTCTTCTCCGCATTCGACAACGTCCTCTTCCTCGACGCCGACAACTTCGCCATCAAAAACCCCACCTACCTCTTCCACACACAGCAGTTCCTCCACACCGGCGCCGTCTTCTGGCCCGACTTCTGGCAGCCACGGCAGTCCATCTTCAACATGCACAAGCGAAGCCTGCTATGGACCATCATCGGCGTACCCTTCGTGGACATGTTCGAGCAAGAGAGCGGACAGATACTCATCAACCGCACGCGGCACGCCAAGGCGCTCGCCGCGCTCATGCACTTCGGATTCTCCTCGCCACGCTTGCTTGACCGACTCCGCCTCGTCTGGGGAGACAAAGACCTCTTCCGACTAGCATGGATCAAGACCAACAGCTCCTTCCACTTCATCAGGCGCCACGCCGGATCTGCAGGGGTCTTCGATGCCACCACCAACGCATTCTGTGGACTCACCATGGTGCAGCACGACCCACATGGCGACATCGTTTTCCTCCATCGCAACCTCGTAAAGCTGCGAGCTGGAGCAAACAACAAACGCGTGTGGACGCACATCCAGCAGTTTCGCATCGACGCGCCGGTGGAGAAGTACAGGATGCATGGAGCAAAGGTGGAGGGCTTCAGTGGGTGCTGGGAAATCGCTCGTGGTGATCAGGCGGTCACGTCGACGAGATTGGTGGCCGAATTCCCGTTCCGGGACGTTGAGTTGCAACTGTTAGAATCCGCACGATACGCAGAAGAGCTGAGCCAGAAGCCCCTCGGCGGAAAAGGTCGCCCCACGATTCATACAAATCCATAATATATGTACCTGTAGTCCCTCCAATCATGAGCAAGAACTTGGATGCCTCGAGACGGTGTCTATACGAATGTGGACGCGGACGTTATTAAAAAGCAACGATTCTCACGACAACAAACGATTTTTTGCGCACCAGAAACATGAAGAGAAACGCTGGAGCTGTGCCCACTCCTTGGTGAGACTCGTCCTTCACAAAACTGCGATCCTGTGGACATCTTTCGACCAAATTGATGCGAACGACACTCGCTTGCATCCCCGACAGTGACTTTTCGAGGGAGTTGCTTTGCAGTTGACGATGACAAATTGCATGGCGACCAGCCATAGCTCACGGATGCGATTCAGCAGCTAGACATTGCGATCTTATACCACGCTGCCTGATCTCAGCCTTGGACTTGAGTTCATATCGCGTTCTTTCCCTCTGTACACAACGGATGCGGCCTCGTCCATGAGCTGCAACAATCGCGACTCCACGGCTCCAAACTCGAAACTTCCCATCGGAGTCAGCGTGAAGTCGGTGTACTTGTCCGCGGACTCTGTGCGGCCCCAACAGCTCTCGACGTCCGTGAATATCTTGGACCACTGGATTACATACCTTTCTCTCGGCATACCAGGCTTGACCTGCAAGACATGCGTCCAGATCTGCTGGTTGAGCTTGTCGAGGCCGAGCTTGACCGAGTTACGGTGGAGAAACAAGATCTCTCCCTTCGGATCATGTTGGACCATGGCCATGCCGCAGAATTCGTTCGTCGAGATCTTCACAGTGCCTGCCGATCCCGGGGGCGTCGCGATCATGTGGAAAGTACTGTTGGTTTTGAGCCACGCAAGCCGAAAGAGGTCTTTATCGCCCCACACGAGCTGTTCGTGGACACGTGGCAGTGTGAAGCCAAAATACATGAGCATGTTCAAAGCCTTGAGATGCCGCCGCCGATCGACCAGCACTTGACCGCTTTCCTGCTCAAACATGTCCGCGAACGGGAGCCCCATGACCTGCCACAGCACGCTCTGCTCGCGCACGTTGAAGATCGTGCTGGTCGGATGCCAGAAATCGGGCCAAAACATCGCCCCTGTAGCGGCGAACTCGCCAGTGTCGAAGAGATACGTCGGGTCCCGCGCGGCGAAGTTGTCGGCATCCAACAGCAGCACGGTATCGAAGGCTGAGTAGAACACTGCGTAGAGCTTCGTGTAGAAATCGGTCGCGAATGAGTCCTCGATTTCGCGCAGGAAGACGCCGTAGTTGTCGACAAGGTCTTGCAACAGCGCGTGGCTCGCAGTCAGTTCATCCGGCTTGTACCAGACCTCGACGGGCATCGCCGTGCCCAGCTCCCTCAGTCGGCGGATGCTGGTATAGGCACTCGCCAGGACCTTGCCGTGCACCACGATCGAAATGCCTTGTTTCAACACGATGGTCTTGTTCGTTTGTGTCCTCACTTGCTGCTGGATGTGCTCAAAGGAGATCGGCGGGTGGTGCGAATACAGCGGCGCTCGCGCGCTGTAGTCGACCAGCGACGCGGCAAAGCCGCAATCGAACGTCACGTGGCTCGCCAGCGAGTCACAGTGCATCGTCAGCACACGCACGGCCTCGTTCGTTTTCTTGTGGCGGTACAAGCAAAACCCTGAACGACCGCCATGGATCGCAGTCGCGCAATCGGCGTCCTCGTTCGGATCTCGTATCCCGTCGGGTGAGCAGCCACCGGTCGCGCGCCAGCCCATGCATTCGTACCGTGCTCGGAACCGCTTGAACGGAACCGGAGTCGCCGCAGAGTAGCCAACGAGACGAGTCGTCTTGTTGGTAGTCGAGGCGACCGGCGTCTCGTTGGTCGTAGCTTTGGGGATCCGGATCGCCGCGGCCAGAACGTGCGATCGTTCGATCTCGGCCGACGGAACGTCCAGCAACAGCTCACTTTGCATCGCGAGGAACAGTGCGCCGACAAGTAGAAGCCCAACCAACGGCAAGACGGAGATTGGCTGTCGCGTACCGAGCCTCGCGCGACGCTGTTGCATGGCTGGCGACGCCGATCCGGAAATGGGTCGCTGGCAGAAGAGCTGGCAGTATCCCGAAGAGACGCAGCCTCATGGGTTCAGCTGAGGATCGTTCTGCGCGACTTGCGAGACCTGATGAGCGAGAAACCGTCCATGCTGACTCGACCGCAGAGAGCTGAAATCGCAAAGCCACGCAGGGATCTGGAAGGGAAAGCGCAGGACCACGACTTGACTCAGAACAAACACGCAGAGCCACTCGTGGTGGAGGGCCCGAGGTATGCGCGCGACTGGCGGTTGTCGCTGGAGTCAGGAACCAGCCTCTGCGATCGCTGGTGTGAAACTCCAGGCGAGGATCTCTGCCGACTCGGGGTGCGCGGTGTCGACACCGCGCTGGAGACGGAGAGTAGTGGACCTACTACACGCGCAGTCTCTCTCGCGGCTCGTGAGGCGCGAAGAGATGCTCGCAGCGGAGCGAGCATTTGTGTTCCTGCCATCTTCCTCTGTTCCAAAAAATGACTGTTGGAAAGACCTGTTTAATTTAATTTACGTTGGGTCTGGAGATCCACCGTCTGGCACCAACCAGTTAGGTTAAACCCCCAAAACTTGATACCACTCCATCGAGCGGGTCAATATGACATCGTTCAGCGAGCAAGTGGAACTTCCAATACAGAGCCCCACAGGGCCTCCTCTCGGCGCCTTCCTCTGCAAGCCTGTCTAGTGGAGAGCTCTCTGTCTTTGATAGCTATGAGGTACAACATACGGGACGATCTATTGAACTCGTAGGAAAGAAAAGCGACTACCCTCTCTCGGCGTCGCTCGTGGCGGCGGGTTGGGTCCACGTGGCGTTGACGATGGCGGCGCCTTCGCGCGCGAACTTGAGCAGGCTCTGCTCGAGCGTCTCGAACGAGAAGGCGCTGATGGGTTTGAGCGTGAAGAGCTTCTCGTAGTGGACGTCCTTGCCGAAGCAGCGCTTGAACTGCGGGAAGACCTTGCCCCCGTTGGCGCCGCGCACGTAGTAGTCGGCGAGCTTGGACGTGCGCTTGAACTGCTGGATGTGGGTCCACACGAGCCGGTCGTTCGTGGGCAGCAGCTTCTCCGTGTTGCGGTGGAGGAAGATAACCTTGCCGCTCGGGTCGTGCTGCACCATGGTCACGCCGCAGAAGAGATCGTAGTCGACGTGCTTGGTGCCGGCCGAGCCCGGCGGCCGAGGGATCATGTAGAACGGGCTCTCGGTCTTCATCCACGCGAAGCGGAAGAGGTCTTTGTCGCCCCAGACGAGCCGCATCTCCTCATGGAGCCGCGGCAGCGAAAAGCCGTAGAACATGAGCACGTTGAGCGCGGCCATGTGACGCGGCCGGTTGATCAGGATCTGTCCGCTTTCCTGCTCAAACATGTTGACGTACTCGAGCCCGAAGACCGTCCAGACGAAGCTCGTCTCGTGGATGTTGAAGATCGTGTTGCCGGGCTTCCAAAAGTCGGGCCAGAAGATCGCGCCGTTGTCCACAAACTCGGGCGTCTCGAATAAATAGGACGGGTCGCGCACGGGAAAGTTGTCGGCGTCCAGCAGCAGTACGTTGTCGAAGGCCGAGTAGAAGATGGCGTGCAGCTTGGTGTAGAAGCGCGTGGCGCGCGGGTCTTCGATCTCGCGCAAGAAGACGCCGTGCTCGGCCATCATGAGCCGCAGCAGCGGGTGGTTCACGTCCGTCTCGGACCGCTTGTACCACATCTCGACCGGCAGCGTCGAGCCCATCTCGCGCAGCGACCGCACGCTCACGTACGCGCCGAGCAGCAGCTTCTCGTACACGACCATGACGATGCCGCGATCGAAGCTCAGCTCGAGCTGGCCCACCGACTGGTTCTTGATGCCGTCCTCGGCGATCGGGATGGGCGTGTCGGGCAGCTTGTTGATCGTGCGGAACTGGAGCTGGTTGGCCTTGAACGAGAAGTTGGCGTCGTGGACGTAGTCGGTCGAGAGGATCGGGTAGCTCAGGATCGACTGGAACATGCCGCACGTGAACTCGACGCCCGGGCGCAGCGACTCGCAGTGCATTTCCATCACGCGCTTGGTCTCCTTGCTCGTCTTGTGCTGGATCTCGCAGAACCCGGACACGCCGTTGGGCACGGGCGTCGAGCAGTTCTTGTCCTGCTCCGGCTCGCGGTCGCCCTCGGGCGTGCAGTTGCGCGTCTGCCGCCAGCCCACGCACTCAAAGTCGCTCAGCTTGAGCAGCTCCCGCTTGGTCTTCTGCTTGCGCACGGGCTTGGCCTCGACCGACGAGAACCACGACGTCAGCCGGTGGAGCCGCGCCATCACTTCTTCGCGCTGGAACCGCGCGAGCAGGCCCGGCTGGTCGCTCGCGCGCCCGCTCACGACGTCGCCGTTGGCCAGCGCGCTGCGCTGCACCACGAAGCCCAGCGTCGCGAGGCAGACCATGCAGATGAAGAACGCGAGCAGGAAGAGCAACCAGAGCAGCCGCGAGGCGCGCGGAGAGCCGCTGAGCGCGGCCGCCGCGCCGGCGCTGAGCGAGCGGTCGCGCTTCGGCGCGCGCTTGGCCAGCGACGGCGCCGAGCGCTTCTTGGCGCCGAGCAGCACCGACATGAGCCGGGGCGGCGACGGCGAGGAGCTCTGCTCGCCGGCCATTCGGGAGGGACGAGGAGAGCGAGAGCGAGAGCGAGAGGAGAATGCTCTCCGCTCTTTCGCGCTTTTTCGGCGGAGAGGAGAACCGGTTCTAACCCCTTGGACACGCGGGTTGGTTTGACCGCGCGGGTGGGAAGGCTTCGGAGATCAAAGATCACAGGAGAGGAGAACACAGTTCGGGCGGAGAGCAAGTCCCCAAGCAGATTCAGCGTCTGGCTGACGCGCTGGAGGTTTTGAGCAGAGGATCTCCCACAACCCCAGCTGGCTATTACCACCATGATGGAGTCGGAGGACGCGGTTTCACAATAGTGACATCAGTAAGGCACACTCTTCGCCACCACTTCGACATGGCTACAGACACGACAACTGGCCATGTGTGTGACTGTGAGCTCCTTCTCCCACTGGAGGCAAGTGGACATGCAGTCACTGGACACGGCCAGTCTGGCCACTGGCCGTGTCCAGTGGTGGCGTGTTGCTTGTCGCAGCCTTTGTCAGTTGCGGTGCTGGCGCTTCTACACGGAGCCGATGGGACAGAGCCGTGCAGTTGACTCAGGACGTCTCGTATTTACGGTAGTTACATGCCCAGGCTCTCGTCGAGCAGGAGGTTCCCGATGGCGTCGCCCAGTGCGAGCATGTCGTCGCGCGTCGCTTCGACCACGAGGGTGTGGAAGTCGTCCGAGTGGACTCGCCCGGCGGTCGGCGTTTCGGCATGGGCGCCGATGGGCGTGAGCTGGGCGACCATGCGCACCACGGCCGTGTCCGGTTCGAGGCCCGGGATGCCCTCTGGCACGCGCTCGATGGTGATCCACCCCGTCTCATCGCTGAACGCCTGCTCGAACACATTGGCGTTCTTATGTTCCGAGGCACTCGACATGACGCGCCAGACGTGGACGGTTCGGTCGGGCTCGTCGAATTTCTGCATGACCAGCACCACCGTGAGCTTGTCTTCGTGCGGCAAGTGGCCCGGCGCCGAGCCGAGGTACTTGATCGCGATCTGGTTCTCGGGCGAGCTGTACGACTCAATGATGCGGTCTTGCTCCACGTACGGCTCCAGCGCACAGCGCCAGGTGACCTCGACCACGCGCTTGAACTCGAACGGGATGTGGCGCGTGTCGCGCATCTCCACGGTCGGGGCCTTGGAGCAGCTATCAGGTCGGAGCTCCTGGATTATCGACCGTCCTATCTCCGCGACGCCGTTGTTCGACCAGCCAGTGCAGTTGAAGATCCGATCGATCCCTGTATTGTAGACTCGCTGGATATCGCGCACGAACTGTGCGTGGAGCATGCCGAGGGTCGTTTCGCAGTGGAGCCGACTGTCGATTACCATGAAGTTCTCGTCCTTCCGGCCTTCGTTCACGCGCACGCGCTTTCGGAGCAGACTCGCGAGCGTCTGCGAGAGCCCCATTTGGTGCTGCAACATGGCCACGAGCCGCTGGTTCTCGGCCTCGGCGAGCGCGCGCGCCTCTCGCTCGGTCTCGGCTGCGCGCTTCCACCGCTCAACCTTGTCCGCGGACGGCGCGAACTCGGCCTGGTGCTTGCGTTTCAGCATGAGCAGGTTCCGCTGCCGCTCGAGCGCCACGGCCTCTTCCCGCAGCATGGCTAGTTCGGCGCGTTTCCGCTCGCGCGAGACGTTGCGCATGGGCTGTCGGCCCTTGGCGCTGGCCTTCCCCTCGCTCTTGTCGTCCGCGCTCGAGCCCGAGTCGTTGTCGTGCGTGGCTCCATTCACATGGCCAGAACTCGGCCCCCAGAGCAGCTCAGACGCTCGGACTCGGCCCAAGCTGTCGCTCTCATTGACAGAAAGGTCTCTGTACAGGCGTTCGTCGCCGCCTCCCAGTGGAAAGTTGTCCAGCGCCGCCAGGAAGTCGACCGTGGCGGCCGCATGGTCCGCATCGCTACTCATGCTCGCGATCGATTTGATTAATATTCCACACACAGAAGGCAAGCGTGAACAAATCCCTCACGCGAGTGACGCTTATGTACAGTCAGTACTGGGGCTAAGCCCGCTATGCATTTTATATACCTCTAATCCCTTATGCTTCCACGGGATTGGAGGATGATGAGCAAAGCTGGTCCCTTCATCCTGTATGGAGTTCACTTTCTGCCTACTGGGATGAGTGTTCTAGTCATGCTACTCCAGCACTTTATCACAGAGCACTCTGAGCATTGCTTTGCACAAGTTCGACGTTGTTCCAGATCGCTCATCTATTCAATTGTTGGTTTCTTTGGATCCATATATATTTCAGTATGTGTACTTTTTCTGACTCTCCACCGTTGGTCGATGACCTCCGGATCTCAATATTCAGCAGCGGGCTTAGCCCGGTTCCGACTGTACCCGAAATCTAAACATGTGACATGTGAAACTGAACGAGGTCGAATTACGGTACAGTAATCCTCCCCAACGGGAAGACCGTATCAGATTCAGTTTTTGGCTTCCTCGCAGGTGTGATCAATTGATCACTTATATTAGTTGATAAGGTACTTTTCGAACCAATTTAGGTTAGTGGGTATGGACAGTCCGTCTTCCCTTAGAGGAGGATTCCTGTAACTGCATTACAGAGATGGCGTCTCGAGATCGGGAGACCGTGGCTGGTGGTTCCCAAAGGCCCCGAGCTCGTCGACCATCGACTCGAGGTCGTCTTCGGTCGAGCCGATGGACTCGTCCAGTAGAATGTTCTCGACCGACTCGGTGATCGAGGCGATGTCTTCCTCCGTACCGTTGAGAATGCGAGTCGTGAACACGCCGGGCTTGAGCGGCTGGTCGTCGCTGGCTCCTGGCGACCGCAGCGCTTCATCGTGGATGGATGCTAAATGCTGGACGCCTGCTTGCAGCAGTTTGGCCTGGTCTTCCCAGATCGGCACATACCGAGTGCAGACCCTCACGATCGCGCCGTCATTGTTGGGCTCACCCGAGACCGGGTCGGTGATCCGCTCGACGATGAGCCAACCAGTTTCGTCACCGTATTCGCACTTAGCGAATGGCGTGTCGTCCCAGTTGAGACTGCGCCAAACGAGCACCGTGCGGTGCTCCTCTGTGAATCGGCGCATGACCATCGCGGCGGTCAAAGGCGATGTGGTGCCCGGAGCACAACTCTGAAGGAAGAACTTGCTCGAGTACTCGTCGTCCGTGCGGCGGTACTCTTCGATGATGCGCTGCTGGCGACTGTACTCGGTCGTGATGGCGCGCCAGGTGGCGTTGCAGACGCGCTCGTAGGGGAATGGCACGAAGTTGTTTTCACGAAGCTCCACGTACAGCTTGTCATCGCCGTCGGCCTGCTGCACCACGACGGACGAGCGCCGGGACTTGTCGACCGTGATATATCGATACGCCGCCGACTCTGCCAGCACGATATCCACTAACGGGAACGCCTCGTCGATCTCCTCCATGAACCGCTCGTGGAGCTTCTCCATGTCGTCCACGGGGAACGGTCTGTGCGAACTCGCGGCGGCCACTTCTTCAATGAACGTCCCGGAGCGATTGCGGAAGATCGTCTCGAGGCTCTTGGCGACCTGCAGCTGATGGAGCAGCTCCGCTTTCAGTCGGTCCCGCTCGCGCTCCGACTTTTCGCGTCGAGAGGCCTGGCGCTTGGCGAGGTCTCTCCACACGGGCGCCGGCGTCAAGCATCGCTCCAGTGCCTTTTTCGCGAGGCTCTGGCTCAGTTCTCGCTCGAGTTCCTGGACGCGCGCACGAAGGAACTTGGTCTCTTCTTTCATGCGCTCGCGAGAGATGTTCTTCATGGGCTTGCGCGTGGGCTCGTCGCGGCCGCTGCCACCGCTGCGAGGCGCCTGCTCGTTCGACGGAGAGGGGTCTCCGGAAGAAGCCGCTCCTGGCGCCGTCTGGGCCTCGTTTAACGCGCTTCCTTCGAGCTTCACCGGCGCCAAGGCCGGCGCAGGCGCGTGGGCCAGCGGTGCGACGCTCTTGGTGCTCATCCTGGTCCAGTGGGTAGTCTTCTCGCGTGTTTAATTCGCTCGTCTCCCTCTCCCGAAGCCATGCAGACTGCTGGTCGTTCAGCCACTGAGTGAATGTTCCGATTAGTCCTCCTTATTCGACAACTCAAACCTGGCGAGTTGCTAGATCCAGGGATGCTGGACTGTCTCATTGGAAACATGACGGCTCCTGGCCGTCATCCGCGCATGCGATCCGACTGCGCCAGCACGAGGAGTCTACACGCCCCTTCGTGACCAGAGGCGGCCACGTCTCTTGCTGTCGGTTCTGTGGAGCGGGCGAGACCAGAACCATCAGGTGGATGCGCGAAGAGCCCGGACTGCAGCGTTGACTTGGGCGTGGGTGTCGACTAAAACGAGCAACTCGGCTTGGATACATTGAGTGGGTGAACGGCAAGTTGCTCGGTCGTGCATGACGTGGTGCTTTGATGAGAGTGAGCTACAGCCACTACGGAGAGCCTGTTATAGGCTCTCCCTATTACTGTAGTGGCAACCCTACAGACTGTAGGGTTGCCTATCTTGAAGGAGGGAGGATCAAGGAGGCATTTTCTCCCCACGAGTACCGACGCAAACAAACCATCAAACAACTGGAACTATTCATGGGTGTCTTCCAAACCGTCGATTCCGTGCACCGTCGTCTGCAGACCGCCGTCAGAGGAGCCGATGGACTCGACCAGCAACATGCTGCCAACCGACTCGGTGATTGCAGCAATGTCTTGCTCCGTGTCGCTCAAGATGCGACTGATGAAGACACCGGCTTCGCGAGGGTTGACGTCGGCAGCAATTCGTCTCCGGAGAGAGTCGGCCTGGACATTTCCTCGAGCAGTTGGGTCTGCTCCTCATAGATCGGCAAGTATCTCGTGCACACCCTCACGATCGCGCCAAGGTCGTTGGGTTGGCCCGTGGCTGGATCGGCTGAACGCTCCACGATGAGCCAGCCTGTATCATCAACATACTCACTTTTCGCGAGCTGCGAGTCGTCCCAGGTCAGACTTCGCCAAACGAGCACGGTGCGACGCTCCTCCGTGAACCTCCGCATGACAATGACGGACGTCAGCGGGATCGTGGAGCCGGGCGGACACACCTGCAGGAAAAATTTCGTAAAGTACTCGTCGTCCGTGCGGCGGAACTCCTCGATCGTGCGTCGTTGGCGAGTGTACTCGGTCGTGATCGCTCGCCACGTCGCATCGCAGACGTCCTCGTATTGGAACGGTACAAAGATATTCTCTCGAAGCTCGACGCAGAGCTTGTCGCCTCCGTGGTTGACGATCGAGAGCCGAGGGGTCTTGTCCACCATCAAGTTCCGGTACCCGGCCGAGTCGGCGAGCACAACGTCAACCAGCAAGAACGCCTCGTCGACCTCCTCCGTGAACCTCTCGTAGAGCTTCTCCATGTCGTCCAGAGGGAACGCGGCCGCACTGCGCTGGACTGGCATCTCCGAGCGTTTGCGGAAGATCGTCTCGAGCGTCTTTGAGATTGGTGCAGCAGCTTGGCCTTCAATTCATCTCGCTCTTGCTCCGCCTTGTGTCGTCGCGACGCCTGGCGCTGTGCCAGGTCCCGCCACGCGGGCGCGGGCGTCCTGCACCTCGCGACCGCCTTCTTCGCGAGCGTCTGGGTGAGCTCTCGCTCGAGTTCCTGGGCTCTAGCGCGCAGGGACACACTCTCTTCTTTCATGCGCTCGCGCGAGCGGTTCTTCTTCGGCCTGTGCGCGGGCTCGTCGCTGCCGCTGCCAGCACTTGGAGGCGGGTCGTCGCTGGAAGGGGAGCCCTGGGCTCTCGACGGAAGGGCGTCTCCTGAAGCCGCTTCGCCATCGCTCGGCGTCGTTACTGCGAGACTCACAGTGGTGGACGATGGAGATCGGTCTCCTGCCTGCGGAAGCTCGCGCGGGGCGTCGAACAGTGCTCATACTTGTCTAGTTCCTGGAGGGAGACAGTGTGCTGATCGCAGACGGATTGGTGGCCCTCATTGGACAACAGTATTCGACCAAATTGCGAAATAAGAGGATAGCAGACGAGGGCACAGGACTCTCAAGCAAGATGAGTCTACACGTGTTCCTGTGCCAACAGGGCCGACACTGTAATACAGAGACGAAATAGTGTGCATGATGTCTTGGTACAATCGATGGTTCATTTTTAATTAGACGGTTACTATGTATTATAGTAGGTGTCTATGGCCCTGCCGAGGCCACCTCGCGAGTGTCTGCGCTTTGGTCTCCACCAACCATGACACACATAACCCCTGCAAACGTGCACAGGCCTGTATCGTCACTACTACTAATCAGTAATATTTGTTTTGTGGTCGCACCTTATTCAGCTGCACGTACACGAGCCTCGAAAAGAATATCTGGAACCTCTCAGGCACTATGGCAGACAGACGTGGCTGGCTCGCACGAATTCATTCGCGATTGGAGAGGCACCACGATCGGTTCATTGAGTTTGACGTGGCATTCCTGCTGGCTGATAACGTTCTCAACAAGAGTCGACGGCGTATCGCAAGATAATACGTTGAGAGCTCCCGGCGTGGGCAAGCAATGAGCTATGAGACAAACGCGCCCACACGAGTCTCAGAGATAATGCGTTTTGCGAACAAAAGGCTGATAAAGTTCAGAGCGACGCTCCCCATGTTTGCAACCTTTGTCGATAATGCGGCCGAACGAAGTCCTGAGAGACGGGTTAACGCCAGCTTGTCTAAGCCCCAATGTCAAGTGCAGTGTCGTTGTTAGGCGCTAAGACCGTCAAGACGACTATGGTGCTCAGCACTCAACACAAAGACACTAGTGCTGATTGTTTCGCAGACTGTCGATCTCGCCCCACGTCGAGTCTAAACCGTCTTCAGAGGAGCCGATGGATTCATCGAGCAAGATGTTTCCAACCGACTCGGTTATTGAGGCGATATCCTCTTCCGTGTCGTTGAGGATCCGTTTCATGAATCCTCCTGCCTCGAATCGCTGGACACTACCAATTCCACCTGTCTGGAGCAAATCGAGCCGTGCACCATCTTGAAGCAGCTTCGTCCGGTCTTCCCAAATCGGCAAGTATCGTGTGCACACCCTCACGATCGCGCCGTCGTTGTTCGGCTCGCCAGACACCGGATCGACAGAACGTTCCACAATGAGCCACCCAGTATCGTCGCCGTATTCTCGCTTCGCAAACGGGGTGTCGTCCCAGTTGAGGCTGCGCCAGACGAGCACCGTGCGATGTGCCTCTGTGAATCGGCGCATGACCATTGCTGACCTCAGCGGCATTGACGAGCCGGGAGCACAACTCTGAAGGAAGAACTTGCTCGAGAATTCGTCGTCCGTGCGACAATATTCCTCGATGATGCGCTGCTGGCGACCGTACTCCGTTGTGATGGCACGCCACGTGGCGTCGCAGACGCGTTCATACCGGAACGGCACGAAGAAGTTCTCTCGGAGCTCGACGTAAAGTTTGTCGCCTTCGTGGGCCACAACCGACACCCGCGGCGTGTTGTCCACGACCATTTTTCGGTACTGTGCCGAGTCCGCAAGCACGATATCCACCAACGGGAACGCTTCGTCGATCTCCTCCATGAACCGATCGTGGAGTTTCTCCATATCGTCCACAGGATACACAAAGTGCTCATCAGATAGCACCTGGTCTTCGTGCTGCATTCCCCAGCGATTACGGAGGACCATCTCGAGGGCCTTGGCGACCTGCAGCTGATGGAGGAGTTTGGCTTTCAGACGGTCTCGCTCTTGCTCCGCCTTCTCTCGTCGCGACGCCTGGCGCTTGGCCAGGTCCTGGTTTTGCGCATCGCTCGAGAGCTTTCTTCGCGAGCATCTGGCTGAGCTCCCTCTCGAGTTCCTGGACGCGCGCGCGGAGGAGCTTGGTCTCTTCCTTCATGCGCTCACGCGAGACGTTCTTCTTGGGCATGCGCTTGTCGGTCGCTTCTGCTGACGCCTCTCCTGGCGCCGTTTTTGCATCGTCGAACGTCGTTCCTTCGAGTGACGCTAGCGCAGAAGAAGAGCTCGCATCTGCCGCCAGTGGAAGCGCGCGCGGTGACGCGCTCGCTGTTCATTGTCCCTCTCCTTTCCGTCGCCGTCCAGCTCGTCAGGGAGACAGTCTTTCGATCGCAGACTTGCTCTTCTCCCGACATCCTCATTAAACAATACATACATTTGATATTGCTAAATAAGGGTGAGTCTGTGATCACCCACAGGACGCTCGTCCTGCGCCAGTTGCCGCTTTCTCTCCCGACTGACTCGCAGCTTCCCCACTGCGTGTACCACTTCGCAGAGCACCGTATGCTGCCGCGAGCAGCCCATCCCAAGCCGCCATCAAGGATAGCACTCAGCGCACTCCCACCAACGATAGGGAGGCACCTGCGGGAGAGGCAGCGCACTCATGCCGATCACACGGTTGCTTCTGGATTTACCAGGCGACCGCCTTTCGCGGCTCGAGATTCAACGAGTTGAATGGGTCCATGTTTTCGGAGACCATGGCGATGAAGAATGCCCCTGACCTGTTGACTGTCGTCTCCTGTCCGACCGAGCGGCCATGGGTGCGACTAACAAGGAGTGGAACGGGATAGTTACAGCCGATATGTCGGCATCTGGGCATGGACGCATCGAGCGGATGAGAAGATCACAACGTTTGAACAACATAGTCTGATTATAATAGTACATTGGTTTGTGGCTTGGAGGTTGGGCGTCTCCTCAGTATCGTCGGTCTGGGCCCGTTCCGTATCGGCTGGGAGCGAGAGCGAGCGGTGTCTCGGGCGGCACGACTTGCTCGCGCATGATCTTCTCCACGAGCACCTGGGACTGACCTTCAAAGAGCATCTGAAGATTCTTCCACTCGTCCACCTGGGTCTCCACCGTGGCTCGGAGCCGCCGGTTCTGCATCTCAGCGCGGATCCGTCGCACGCGCTCGCGCTCAGCCATGGCCTTCCATCCATCCGACGGCTCCATGCCGTTACGGATCTGGTTCTCGTCGGGCTCCGAGGCCACCATGAGCCGTTCCTGGGCGAGCTGCTGAAGGTAGGCGAGCTCGGTCTCGAGGCAGCCCACTTGGACGCGGAGTGCCATGAGTTCCGTCTTCATGCGTTCCCGCGACGCGTTCTTCTTGGGTTCTGGTTTCTCCTGCGGCGAGCTGGCGCCGTGTGACTCGGCGTGCGTGGGCGACTCGTGGAAGGCAGGGAGCCGAGAGGACGATGCTCGCAGCAGCGTCGTGAGGCCTTGGTACGGACGCGGCGAGTACTCAGCATGGCTCCACGTGCGCGGCTCGCGAGGAAACGCCTCGTATCGTGGAGTGGCGAACATGACTGTGTGGGGGTTTGCTTGACAGAACTGGAATGAAGTGGTTCTGTCTGTCTCGCTCGAGTCCACGTCTTCTCGTCCAGAGAGGACTAATCAGGACAATGGGAGGCGGATCGGACCTGTATTCAGGTGGATTAGTCCCAGCTGTCACTTTGACCAACTCAAACTGCATTGTTTCCAGGTTCCGGTCCAGTCCAATGCCAAAAATTTACCTAGAATTGGTTGCACTGTACTGGACAGCTGGATTTGAACTTGAGGTCAATTGC
Source organism: Pythium scleroteichum (assembly GCA_023335855.1). Lineage (NCBI taxonomy): Eukaryota > Oomycota > Peronosporomycetes > Pythiales > Pythiaceae > Pythium > Pythium scleroteichum. The sequence continues at coordinate 2,685 of JAADVR010000600.1, read as the reverse complement.
CGCGTGTTTCGGGTGAGGCAAGACTAAGCTGCGGGTGATCCATCTCAACGGAGACAGGGGAGGGTGACGACTGCGGGAGTGTCGCTGGTCCCGGACGATACAATCAAAGCAGCGTTGTATGAGTTGCCAGAGCTTCGTCCAGACAGAGAAGAGAGGGGATGAATCTTGGCTGGCCTCAGTATTGCTGGCTGGATTCCAGTGGAAACAGTGGGTGCTGGAACGATCCTTCCGCTCAATCGAGCGGACTCAGCGTCCAGATGCTTCAGTCCGTCCATGAAGCCCATCCTGACAATCACCACTGTTGGTCCGTCTCACTCCTAGTTGTATTACACAAAAGCGACAAGATGGTCTAACAGCTCTGGCTCTTGCAGCTGCTCAACGGTAGTCCCGTCATCGGAAACCACGAGCCGCTGGAACGCGTTCTCAAAAAGGCTCACGTCGGACTCGGTCGCGCTCAGCACGACGTTTGTGAACTCGCCGATTGCGAGCTGGGAGCGAACGCTCGAATCTGCGACGTCCCCGTCGAACCACACGGGCACGAGGCGACTGCACGCCTGAAAAAAAGCCGTTCCAGCCGCGCGATTTGGGACACCCTCGGGCACCTTTGTCACTAGCATCCACCCAGTCTCGTCGCTTAGCGCCTGCATCGGCGTGGCCGAGTCGTGCTGGGCCGGGCTGTTGCATGTCCGCCACACGAAGATAGTTCGATCTGGCTCGACGAACTTCTTCGCCGCAAATGACGTGACAAGTTCTTTGACCGCACCACTTCTTGTCTGGCCAGTAGATCGATATCTCGAAGCCAACGTGTCGTGAGTGCACGGACCCATATCCGTCACTCGCGATCCATTTGCATACACGAGTCTTGTGGCCTCCCATGCTGCTTCCACGGTCCGCTCGTACGAATGGTCTCGGTAGGCAGTGTCGAGAAGTTCGATATACATTTGGTCCGACTCGTTAAACTTGCGTGTCTTGACTGTCGTCATAAATACCCGTTCATCCGGGAGAGATTCACAGCCTGGAGTCGGGAATATACTTCCGATCGCTGCGTAGGCGCGGTCAATGTCGCTTTGGAACTGGGTCACGACGAGCCCAAACGACGACGAGACTAGCATCGGAGGGATGTGAGTTGGCGCCTCGTGGGTCGACGCCGACACAGCTCGCTTGCGTAAGTAGGCCGAGAGCTCTTCTACCACTCGGAGCTGAGTCTCCAGCGACCGCCGCAGTCGCTCGTTCTCACGCTCCGATATTATCCGCTTGACTCTCTCGGCATCCACGACATTCCGCCACGACACGGACAGCACCGAGTGTTCTTCTTGACTTCTGGCGACATTTTCCAGCGGCCGCTTGGCGGACCGGAGGCACTGGATCCTCTCTTCGAGCTCCTTCGAGTACTCGCGGAGGAACGCGAGCTCGCGCCGTAGCCGGTCGCGCGCAGGGTTGCGCATGGGCGCTACCTTCTTGGGCGCTTCCGGCGGCTGGATCTCGGCCGTTTCGAAGTCTTTCGACGCGCTTTCGACGAGATCGTCTAGTAAACTAAATGGTTCGGATGGTCCGCTCTCGCTGTCGGTCGCAGCGACGCTGAGTGGGTCGTTGAGGATGCATTCTTCGAGCACCAAGTCCAGATTCATGGCGGTGTCCCGCTGATGGCAAGGTTGTCTGCGATGAGCAATGTACTGTATGCGACAAAATACTTTTGATATTTGCAAGGTTACTGTGTGGGACAAAATAAGATATCTATATTGAAACACTGGATCTTGTATGGGGGTTACATCATGAGAGGGTACGCTGTCTAACCCAGCGTGAACCGCGGCGCTTCCATCGCGCACGCGACGTCCCGAGGGCTCTGCTGCGACGGCGACTGCTTGGTGCTGTGCGGGGATTGCCGGGGCGAGTAGTGGTGGCTACGCTCAGGCTCGTTCAGCAGCTCCTGCACCTGCACAGCGAGCTGGGCGTTTTGCCGGAGACTGGCCATGAGTGCACTGGAGCGCGAGTTAAACAGCGACTCGAGGCTCTTGACCTCGGTCGCGAGCCCGTTGACGGCTTCGCGAAGCCGCTTGTTCTCTCGCTCGGACGCGACGCGCTGCTCCCAGTGGCGCTGGGCCATCTCCTGCCAGCCAAAGTCGGCCTCGGACCGCGAGTCTGACGCCCGGTCGTGGAGCGAGCGAGCGAGGCGCTCGTGGCGAAGCTGACGCAGACACGTGAGCTCGGTCTCGAGCGTCGCGGCCTGTGCTCGCAACGCGGCCTGTTCCGCCTTCATACGTTCGCGGGATGTGTTTCGCATGGGCGCGTGGGGCTTGGCCGTCGCCGCCTTGGGCTTCGGCGGCGATCGGTCCGAGGTCTCGGCGACCCCCGGAGAGCTCATCCGCGGCGGCGGCGTGAGGATGGAGAGAGGAGCCGAGGGCGGTTTAACAGGCGCCCAGTCGGCGAGGCTCGGCAGGCGCGGCAGAGCGCGCGGCGGCGACGGCTGCTGTTGGTGGTGGTCGCTCCATTTGCGCTTGAGCGGCAGGCGCTGGTCGTAGAAGACGAGCTCAGTCATGGCGGCGGCTCTGTGTCTGAGTGGGCGGGTGGATCGAGAAATGAGCAAGTCGAGTCGACACACACAATCACGTGATGCCGTCGCGTCTTTCCTGCCTTCTTTGCAAGCCAGCGAAGGCTCGTGAGCCTCACGAGCCTTCGCGACGGCGC
>JAADVR010000599.1:0-21714 GCA_023335855.1 Pythium scleroteichum | reverse complement strand
GGCGCGGCTTGGCCGAGCATGTTCTGCGCTTTTGTGGCTGGGCGGGTGAGGGAGGTGAAGTGAGTAGGAGTTTGAAATCATCCGCTTTAATGGTGCGAAGTACTACCGTTATTATTCTCTTAAGTACGATAAGTTTCTTAACAGGTGCCGAGCAGATACTGAAGGAGAGCCCGGATCCGAACTGATGGCCGGATGCCACTCGGCCGAGGTTTCGGGTGGTAGATCGGAGCACCTCTGATTAGATTCCAACCCCAGAGGGAACATCGCCAAGTAGATCTGATCTGTTTTGGGAGGGTTTGGTACTGGATCGGACCAGATCAGTTCAAAACGACAAAAGGGCTGCAAGGCACAATATCGACCAAAGTACGAATCCGGGTTTATATACCTTGTTGGAAAGAGGGGGATTTCAGCTTCGTGTCCATATGGACATTTCTAACATAACCAGTCTAATCCACCATTGGACGAAGCCGAGATAACAGGCCTCAAAGTTTTCCCTTCGGTTAGGTGCGAAAGTGATGATTCGTGGAAACCGTCTCCTGAATAGAATTGTTTTAAACAGGATTAGAACAACTGCCTCTTGTTGGCCACTCCCCAAAATAAACGACAACGAGGACGACAGCAGTGACTACTCGTCGGATTACATCCCCGACGAGCTCAAGTCAGACCCGCTGTACCGCCCTCCAACCGAAGAAGAGACCGCATCAGCTCAAGAAACAAAGCGGAGCCGCAGGACGACAACACCAACGATGAAGGAGCACGCAGCTCTTCCCGCGCAGACTAGACAAGACAACGGCTCTGCTTAAATACTAAAACAGTCCATGTGTTTAAAACACGTTCACAACATTTTCTATGTTGGTTTCTTGACTGTTTTTTATTTTAGAGCAGGTTCTGTCGTTCTTCTCTGGAATAATACAGGTCTGTTTGAATCCTCTCGGCGAGACAATTCCAACAAGGTACATATGTCAAAACCAAAAATTTGGGGAATATCTGGAGGTGTCTGCCAAAATTCTCACCACGTCGCCTAGAACTCGAATTACGATCCACTCAATGGCTCAAATTGAAGCTGAAATCGTGCTCTTTACGACGATGCCAACAACAGCCAAATTTCAGTTTGGTCGTTAAGACCTGCTATGATTTAAATTGTCTACTTGTATTTGAAAATTGCTCTCCTGCATCTGAGGATAATATCCTCAAATTTTGAGTAAAACTCGCAATACTTATATTTGAGAATTGCTCCAAGCAACCACGCGGCGTATCAATCACCGTTATAAAACCCATACAAAACGGTTCCAGCAAGCTAGGTTAGGGTAGGGTAGAGTGAAGCCAAACTTTTGACGTTATTTTTGACCAATAGATATCTCAGGATTGATTGATGAACCCGCTTTGAACCACGCTGGGATGGCAAATCTCGCTGGAACTCACAACAGACAGTGTACTTAGATTCGCCTAAGTTAACCCACCGTCCAGACTGCCTAAGTACACCTCAGATAGGTACGATAAGTAGACACACTAATCGTACTTAAGAGAGTCGTTCCTACTTATGATGGAAAATACAGTAGTTCCGATGAACCCATTGCATCTTCAACTTTGTGGGCAACTTCCCAGCAGAAAACACCATGAGGGAACTTTCCACCGGAGCATTCTCTTGAGGAAAATGATCGAAATGCGAGAATTTAGCAGGGAATTTTTGCACACGAGACAACGCTTGTAGTTGGCCAGATGGAATGTATTCACTCGCCATTTGGAGTAATGGGCAGCAAAACAGGCAAGAAGCAAACCCCAAACTATGGTGCTGGACCATTTCAGCTTGACTCAAGCGGCATTGCCGCGGCGCATGATCTCGGTCACATCCGCACGGAGTTAAAGATCGAATCAGAAGATCCAACGGCATCAACTTTTGGATACGTGTACGATGCGCAAAGAATTGTGGGCGTTGACACGTGTGGTACTCAGCAAGCAATTCAAGCTCCATGGAAAGCCTTTAGCCACAAGCGAGGCTTTTCTCTTCGAGTCAAGTTCAACAGTACCCACCGAGACCAGACTGGCAACGCGAAGAACGTGAAGGTGCGTTCTTTGACAAGACAATCGACCCTGAAACGATAGCATTGACCTTCTTCGTGAATGTCTACTCGTCTGACGGGAACTGGAAGACAACTGCGGTAAATCTTTGCCACAGACGCATCCTCCTCGGGACCATTGGGACCCGCGGTATGCCGATCTCGAGTGGAACGAACATCGTCGTCCCGATCCTCCGCGCGAGCGTCAGCACGAACGTCAGTCGATCGCGTGCAGACACAGCTTCTTAGGCAACTCGAGGGTGTAGGCGCCACCGACAACGTTAATAACCTTGAATGGACCGATGAACCCTGGCAGTAATTTGCTCGATCCCAAATGACTGGTTAAGCGTTCTGGTAAGTTATGCGTTGAGAGTAAAACTCGATCACCCACGTTGAACTTCATTCGATTCGAGCGCCCGTTCGAGTCCGCGTATTCCTTCTGGCGGTCGACCGCGTCAGCGACGGAGTCTCGAACATATCGCACGATGGCCTGGCGTTCTTCCACAAAGTCGTTGATCGACTTCTTCTCTTGATGTCAGATTAGATAGCTCCGGCAGCGCGTCGAAGTTGAACTCCGGCGCCGAGCTCACTTTGGCCGCGGACGATAGGACCGCAGCAACCACAGCCTCCATTGTGTTAGGATCCATGTCGACCCCTTGGCCTCCGACAGCAGCCGGGGACTCGAACGTATTATCGATGTCGACATCCATGTCGGCATCTGGCTCCATTAAGTCGCTGTCGAGGGAGCTCTCGGAGACGGGGGCGGGGTCACGAGGTATAGCCTCTCGAGTGTCACTCTGAATTTGAACATCACCGTGGTCGTGGGCATCACCGTGGTCTTGGGCATCACAGAGATCTTGGACATCACCGAGACCTTGAACATCACCAAAACCTTGAGCTTGGACAGCGCCGTGACGAGTTTCACGTTGATCACCATGATCCGACCGAGTCGGACCCGCAGCACCACTGGAGGGCGGAGCTGTACGAGATGGTGTTGTCGCCTCTAGCGTCGAGTCTCTCGATGCTCCTCCCACACCTGAATGCGAGCCACCCCGCGTGGCCATGAGCGTGGCCGGGACGCGAAGGTGGCGACCGTAATTGACGTAGAATGGCGTCATCCCGGAAGAGACGTGCACCGAATTGTTCAGTGCGAACTCAACAAGGGGTAGAAACTTGCTCCATTCTTGGGACGACGTGGCATAGATGCGGAGGACGTCCTCGAGGACGCGATTCACGCATTCAGTCTGCCCGTCTGTTTCCGGATGGGCAGCCGTCGACATCTGCAACCGTGTGCCCAGCTACTTGAAGAGCGAGCGCCAGAACAGTGATGTGAAGCGAGGGTCACGATCCGACACGAGTGTCTCCGGGAGACCGTGGAGACGGAAAACGCTTTCGAGGAACACAGCAGCCGACTCTTCCGCACTGATCGTCTGCTTGACTGCCGCGAGATGTACCATCTCGGAGAGGCGGTCCACAAATACCATGATGCCGTCTCGGCCCTGCGAGTCTTTGGGAAACCCGAAGACGAAGTCGAGTCTGACAGAGTCCCAGACATCGCGTGGGACTGGGAGAGGTCGGTGGAGCCTGCAAGGATGATGACGGTTTCACACGCTGGTACGTCTCGCAGGAACGGATCCATTTCCGCACCCACTTGTACTGGTGAGGCCAGTAGTAAGTCCTGGAGAGCGAGAGGAACATCTTCTCGCGGCCTAGATGACCTCCAACGGGCGTGTTGTGGTGCTCGTGGATCAGACGAAATCGAAGATCTTCATCGTTTGGTACTACGATACGCGGCGCATCGGTCGAGTCGATGCTGTAGTACAGGGGACCGTCGGAGACATGATATCGACGTACACGGGCTCACACTCGAGGTGAGAGTCGGAATAGCAGCGACTCTGAGCCGTCAGCCTCATTTGCTGACAGAAGTCCATGAGCCCCCGACACATTGGGTCGGAAGCATACGCAGGGCGGATGTCGTCGGGAAGCGACGACTGCATGGAGTGGACGATCGCGTTGAGGCCTTCCTCAACGCACCGTGGACAGTCTGGAGGCGCCGACGAGTCATCCGTGCGGGTCGAAGTCGGGACGACGCGAAAGAGCATCCGCGAGGATGTTGCTCTTCCCTGGCGTGTAGTGCACGACGAAGTTGTACTCGGCGAAGAACGACAACCAGCGGGCCATCCGCTGGGAGAGATGCGGGGACTTTGTTGCCGTCCGCAACGAAGCATGGTCTGTGTAGATTGCGAACTGTCGCTCGCCCAACAGATACACTCGGAACTTGGTGAGTGCATCTATCATGGTGAGTAACTCCTTGTCGTGGACCGGGTAGTTCTTCTCGGCCGTCTTCAGCTGCCGCGACTGGTAACTGACCACTCGCTCGTGGCCCTCAGCATCGAATTGCATGAGGGCGCAGCCGATAGCGTAGTCGCTGGCATCACAGACGACGTGGAAAGGCCGGTCATAGTCGGGTAGCTCCAGGATCGGTGCTTCTTGAAGGCTCAACTTGACCGAGTCAAGCATTTGCTGGTGCTCAGAGAACCAAGTCCACTCGGCATCCTTCTTCAGAAGTTGCGACAGGGGCTGAACAAGCGCGGCGTAGTTCTTCGTGTACTTGTGAAGGTAATTCGCGAGCCCCAGCCACTGCCGGAGCTGCTTCTGATTCTTGGGCACTGGCCACGAGCAAATCGAGGTAACCTTCTCAGGATCGGAACGAACCCCGTCCTTGCTCACGTAGCAACCGAGCACCGGAATCTCCGGCGCGAAGAACACGCATTTCTTCAGGTTCGCATAGAGCTTGTGTGTCCGCATCGCCTCGAACACTTGGCGCAAGTGATTGGTGTCGACATCTTCGGCCGACTTACCGTCCTCGGCCTTGTTGTGGACAATGATATCATCAAAGTAGCTCGGCGCGAAGTTGCGATATGGTCGCAACACGTGTGATACCATCCTGTTGAACGTCGCTGGGGCGTTCTTGAGTCCTTGGGGCATCACGAGCCGCTCCCACAGCATGCCGCTTGGCGTGCTCACTGCAGTGAGTGGGACATCCTGCTCTCGCATGAGGAGAAGCCATCCATCAGATCAATGGCGCTGAACACAGCCGACCCGGATATCGAGTCCAGGATCATATCCTTGCGTGGTATCGGCGTCTGTGTCGGTATTGTCGCATCGTTCAGCTTGTTGAATGCGTGTACGATGCGCCAGCCTCCGGTAGCCTTCTTGACGCAGAACGTCGGACTTGAGTGGGGCGAAACCGACTCACGGACGTGGCCGGCTTGCTTGCGGGTCTCGAAGAAAGCATCAATGGCCTTCACTTGTTCACGAGGGGGCGGCCACTGTCGCATCACGCAGTACTTCAAGCCGGGCACGAGGTCGATCTCATGCCGAACGCCGCGATCCGGCGGGAGTGCTTTCGGGACCTCGTCCGGAGAGATGTCCTGGAATTCCGCGACCAGTGGGTAAGCCTTGCTACCCGACTCTCCGAGGGCTTCGAGGGGCTGCGCCACGTAACGTTGCTCGCGCTGGCTCTTGGAACTTGCGTCGGGATCGGTCGCCGACGCCATCATGAAGTGATCGTCCTCCGCGACAATCACGCACACTTGGCCGATCTCGCCACGTTTGAGATGTTTGAGAAAATTCTTCATCGACATCGTGGCGAGCTGCACGATCTCCGCCGCCTCACGCGGGGGATTCAATACTCGAACGCGTTGAACAACCAGCTCTGCGGTTGTGTGGACAGCCGCCAGGATGTCTTCTTCCCCATCTTCAAGAGCGACGTGACACGGTTTCTCGTCGCGAACACTGGAATCACGTGGGATGCTGGACCTTGCGCGCTCGTCGGCGAGGACCGCATCGACTACGTAGTCGATCGAAGTCTCCTGTGCTGCGCGCGCACGCTTCTCGCGCTGCCGGCGGCGCTTCCCTTGATGAGAACCCGACCTACGTCGAGGTCGGCGTCGACGTGGCTTCGACAGCTCCACCGATGGAGCATCCGTCGCGGGAGTCGGTAAAGTCGGCTCGTCGTTGCTAGCACCAACAGGGCCATCCCACGCTGGGGTGGCAGGAGCAACTGCGGATGGACAAACAGATATGTTCATCCACCACACTTCGTCAATGACGGCGAATGCTTCGTCATCAATGGTGCCGGATGCAGCAGAGCCGACACGCTTGACAGATCGACTTTTCCAGTCAACCTGGGGCTCGTGGCGTTCGGACCACGGTAAACCAAAGATGCAATCGAACCTCTTGTCCATGTTGATCGCGAAAAACACGTCTTCCTTCTCGGCTTCGCCAAGAACATACTTCATGTGTACCGAACGCTTCGGTACCTCGCGCGGCCTGCCGTCAGCAAGCCGAATCGTCATCTTCTCTCCTTCGACTCGAACTGTCATGCCCGGACACGCTTTCAGGCAACCAACGCGAACGAAGCTCTTCGTCGCTCCGCAATCCAACAGGGCTGTCATCGGCTCATCCATTCCGATGACTCGCACGCGAAGTGTGGCCAACTTGTTGGAGCCGCTGCTGGTAGTGGAATTCAAAGACGCCTCGGGCGTGCTGGGGCGAAGGTGATGGTGCTCCACCGATACACGCGCCACCTCCTTCTGGTCAGTAGGGCGCCCCGCACCTACTGGTCCGACTCGTTTTTTGACGAGTCGTCCGTCAGCTGATGGAAGCGGGCGAGACAATCCTTGGCATGGTGGCCGGACTTGTGACAGCGGAAGCAAGTCCCCTTCTTCGAGATCTTCTTCGCATAGCGAACACCACCGCTACCTTCACCACCATGGAACTGAACGACAGACAGATCCATTGGCTCCGACTCAGGCGGGACCTCCGAAGACCGGTTGCGGTAACCGTAACTCCGGGCTTGGCGGGCGTTGTAGTCTTCGGTGAGTGCGATCGAGAAGGCTTCTTCGACAGTCTCGGGATAGGTCCGAAGCAATTGTGTCTTCGCCGGACCATCGCGGAGAACCGTCGTGCACATCGCGACTTGTGTGGCCATGTCGATCGGTTTGCCGACGGCGCATGACGCGAGGTAACGCATCCGCTGAATATACTCGTGAAGATCCGTGGTTCCGTGTCTTGCGCTGAGGAATTCGGTGCGCATGCGGAACTCACTCTGCGGCGGCTCGAAAGTCGCCTGAGACTTGAACTCCTCAAGCGACCGGAAGCACTTTTGGTCTGCAGACCTGAGCCTATAAGCCTACGTCTTGACTTTGCCAGCCAGTTGAGACATGGCATACCGGATCTTCTGGTCTCCAATGAGCCGGGCATCGATCGCCTCGTCCAGCTCGCAGAACCAGCAACGGAGTGGCATCCTTTCGTCGCCACTGTACTTGGACGTGTCGATCTTGAGTGGCTCGACACGCCGGGAACTCTTCTGACGCGCGCGTCTTCGACTTCACGCATCATGAACTCCTGAGCAGCGAGACGTTGAGCTTCAGCGTCGCCGCTGCGGAGGAGAGCCTTCACAACAAGAGGTCCGGCGGCGTCAGCCATACGACCGAGGGCCTCCCACTCAAACTGAGTCAGGTGAAGGAAGTGTTCCTCACGGTTGAGTTGGCCGAGGTCGAAGCTGAGGTCGGACATCTTGACGTCTTGGTCGTGTGGACGGACCACGAAGTACTACCAGGTGTAACGGGCGCAGAACCGTTACACAGCGTCGAGACCCCGTCCGGACGCTCCAATTGGGCTCTTGGTTTGATGGCAAAATGGACTCTGTATTGAGAGGTCCAGACTCCTCTGGACCTCTGATTTAACCTACTCTGTGTCCCTAATAAAACCTATGTATGTGGCGTCGTCCTCTGATAGGATGAAATCTCAGAGGATTTCCACCAATGGAAATGCAACAAGAACACGTGTGTCTCTGACCAATCAGAGACACGGGAGGGGCAACTCTCTCTTAAGGAATCTACTCTCTATAATGGACCATGGGTCCATTACATTGAGTTAACTAGAGCGCAACCGTTCTAAAGACTCTGTCTGAAGCGCTTGGCTAGCTACAAGACCTGAAGACACTCCATATTCTGGGTGTGTCCCATTTGCGTTTGGCTATATAGCTAGCGCATTACATATTGAGAGAGGCGTGTGAGAGAGAGGCAGACGCCTCAGGATTGAGAAAGTTAGTGGAGCAGGGGCTCTCTAACCCGCAGAATATATTCCTATTGTTCTGAACTGTTAGCTCGGTCTAGTTGCATTTCTGCTCGACGTAGTGCCAGATTCATCTAGCTCTAAAAGAGCTGTTGAAAGGGTACACAACGTGAGTGAATACTAGCCGATTGAGACTGATCTACTGCGTGTAACTGGTCTAAGAGTGTGTAATAGACTGGCCTAGCGCTATCCCTTCGCTAGACCCGGTCTGGAAAGTACTGCATCGTACATTTTGGAATCCACTTTATCACAACACGCTGGCGCTTGATCTTTGCAAACCGGTTGTACACACCCTTCAACTTGATTGGCATTCCTGATGCAGAACAAGCAGTGGGGTCAGTAATGTTCAAGATCTTCACATGGTTTCACCATGCATGATTCTTCTCACCCCTGTACGAATCAGCTGGACGACATCGTCGAACATTTCTTCAGTCTTTTCCAGCCGCACTTCAAAATATTACCGATACCGTTCAAGCGGCACATATGGTTCTGGTCACCTTTTGTATTCACCTTGATCACCCATCCGTACTCGCTCTTTGACGTGAAAACATGCGTGACCGCTGCATTCACTAGTGTTGAACATTGTGTGAAGCGGCTGTACCGACGTTCCCTTCGCTTTGTGCTCTTCTTGCCTAACTTGGGGTTTGAGCCTATGGACACATCTGTACGTCATCGAATATCACCCATTATTCCGGTATCGGATCAATCAGTGCTAATTCGGGCGAGGAAAGCATTGGAGTGTCAGCACGTTCCTCGCCCTTACGCTTCATTCGGTGGTTCGGAGGCCGTTTGGTGGGTGGTCCATCTTTGGCTTGTCTGCAACTCCGAGCTCCAGACGCTGAGCCTGGGCTCCACGCTTCAGTTTTGTTTTGGCGAAGGTGGGATGCGACGCGTGTGGGGGCTGCCCGGCCGTGACCTTCCTTGCTTGCGTTTGTCCTGGTGATTCCCAGTGGGCGACTTCGCGTCACTTTCAATATCTGGACACAAAACAGGAATCCAACTGGGGTGCAGCAAGTTGACCCCCGTCGTTCGAGTCCACCTCGACACCGTCGTCTTCGTCTTCACGTCCTCTTCTTAATCTGAGGACTCCTCGTCCTGAGATGCAGAGAGCTTACCGCCCGTCCCTTACTCTTGCTGCTTCGCAAGATCAAATGCAAGCTTGGCATCGTTTCGGATCTGCTGTAGCTCCTCCGCACTTTTACGACGCGACGCCAGCAGCTTATCCAGTCGTGTTTTGAACTGAGACCGCGTAGCTCGCTGGTCAGGAACATACCGTGTGTGTGCGTAGTTGAGCTCCCGTTAAGGTGGGGTTTGCTGGCGACTTTGCTGTTGTTTTTTCTTTCTGATCGGCATGTGCTGCTGAGGCGCAGAAGGAGAATGTGATGCAGCTGGGGCTGTCGAAGAATCTGGTGATGACGGTGCAGAGGGTTCGGATGTGGTGTTGTGGTCGGCAAGAATACGGCACCGAGCGCCGCATCGAGGCGGTCATTACTCATTCCTCGCATGGCCTTGATGTACCTCTTGATGCGAACCTCCCAGAGACCCTCGATTGTGTTAGTGTGCGCACCGGTCTCTGGGTCAACGAAGTTCGTTGAGCGGTTCGCCCACTGGTGAGAGTACTGCATCTTCGCAAGCGAGTGGTTGTCCGCCAGCGTGTACTGGTGATCGCCCCGCTCCCATACGTAGGGCGCAAACTTGTCCGATATAATCAAATGTTCTGATTAGTACATTCCGCAGTCAGTCAGTCAACACGTGCATGCAGTAGCGTCAATACATCACGGTACCTAGGTTTAATGAATTGCTTTATGATCGGTAGGAGGGTTGCCTTGGTTCTGTCGTCGTACACAATGCCACCGAACCAGCGCCGGGTCGACACCACCAAAGAGCCAGAACTGCTCATACTTTTCCCCTCGCCCATACTTTCGCTTTTTTGCGAGGCTAGTTTCGTCGATCTCGACGACGTGTCCTGCGCCTCCAATCTAAAATCATTCACAGAGAGTTAGAGACAGCTATCGTTGAGCTCGACCTAGGCTTACCTGACAGTCAGCACGCACCAATTCTTGGAGCAGACGCTTCTTATGTACGTGTACCAGTGACTGACAGTAGGCGCGGTAAGCCCGGTCATTTCCACGGCCTGGGTCTGCGGTACCCGCATACACCAGGCCAATATCAACCTCAGTGCCTGGTTGACGCGCATCTTGGCACGCTCAAGAAAGGTGCTGACCCGAAGGCCAACCATCGTCTCCTCCCCCAAGCTGAGCTGCTTGCGGCGCGCACAGCGCCAGCGCTTCTTCGCCAAGTCCAGCCTCATCGGCTGCGCACACGCGGGGCAGAACTGCTTCGCGTCCAAGAGACCAACCGCCATACACCACTCCACGCTCTTCTCCTCCGACGTCGTCGCTTCGATGGCGACGTCGTAGGCGAAGTGTGTGGTGCCGAGGGAGTACTGGAATGGCGGCGCCTCCGGCACAGCGGTCGCGCCAGCGGCCCCGTGGCCATCTCTGCTCGGACTTGGGCTGGACGGCAAAACTTCGAGAATGAGCCCGAGTCCGAGCGCGACTCAGTGGGTGTGGTTTTCAACTCGATACGAAAAGCAAGTAAGCGATTCGCACAGGCGGGATAGAGGGCGCCCTAAAGTCGTCCCGTCCGCCCGACAGTCAGGATCCCGTACAAGAGACCTATGGTGGTCCCGCATCCCTTGTACAGAGAGGCCTTCCAGTCCCAGATCTGCCAGTGATGCGAGGGTCAGGCCGTTTGGGCTTTTCTTGGAGTCGCTCTACTCGAGAACCGGGTGCTGAAGTAGCCGGTGCATCCGCCGCCTTACTGCGTCTGCGGTCACGTGGTGATGCAGACACACTCACGTGGATCGACAGTTGAATCAAGTGGCGCGGCGCTTCTTCCCCAACCCTCAGCATGTTGCGTCGACTGCAAGACTTCTTCGTGGTCGGTGTCCACAGCTTTAACACGTCCATGGTGAGCATCATTGTCCGCGCCGGCAACTCCAAAACGCACTGACGCTGACGCTTCTCCGCCTCTTGAACCTGATCCACGTGTTGCAAACGAAAAAGCGTTCAGCTGCACAGTACGCGCGGCATTCTCCATGAAGCCAGCCAAAATCGAGTCACCTTCGCGGCCTTCGGTAACGTTGTATCGGGTTCTTTGGTAGAGCTGACCGTACGGCAGAGACTTGTCCGGGTACGCGCCACGAGTCGCACGAAGGGAGTTGGGGTAGTTTGGAGAGCTGAAGGCGGATAAACGGATGGTGAGGTAGCGTCGCCTCCGTCACTAACGCCATCGCGTGGGGCTGTGCCTAGGCCGTCACGATCAACACGGGCAGTTTCGGGTTGTTGGGCACCTGTGCGACGCGTCCCTATCGTGATACAAAGCGTGTGCATTCGAGAACTACGACAGCGCCGCGGGCGTTGTGCCGCTGCACCTACCAGCATGTCAGTGATCCAATAATGACAAAACAAGAACCTTGAGCCAAACTTGTGCTTCATTAACCAACCATGAGGGTAGTACTGACATCCTGGCATTCTCGCCCCTCGCCCTCGCAAGTTTCCTGTTCGTGTGCCTGCTGTGCAATCAGGCGCCGCCGCCGCTGATTCACCGCTTATCGATTCGGTCATTCAGTTCCGCTTTGTCCCGAAAAGACCAAGTTCCGCATTCTCAGGTAAATATATATATGGGATGGGAATATTACGTCAGGTGAAAATTACTTCTTTGGTAGCAACCCGTCCAGTTACAGAGCAGCGTCCCGAAAAGAGAATGTTTTACAGATTAGATTTGGTAGGTTCAGACAACCTTTTGAAACGGGTACTAGAGTCACTCACAAACCATCCAAACCGTCCACATCCACGCTCCCAACACTCACCAAGAGGTATCGGTACCCTTCCACGATTCCGTTGATCAACATTCTCTATTGTTGACGCATCAACACCCTCATTTGCCTGGCGCGCCTACGCAAAATACGTCCCACAAATCCTACCCGAGGCCCCAATGGAGCCAACCCGACCAGTCACTTTTGTAGGCCCACCCGGTCGGTTGGATAAACAACGCATTGGCGTCACTCGGAGAGCAAGCGCTTGTACGAGCGCTTTCGTTCGTACGAACTCTGATCGAGTTGAATGAGCGTGGAGAAGTTGGAAATCAAGAATCCGCTCTCGGCCCAGTGACGAAAACGACTTTTTCGTTGGCGAAGGTACGCAACTTAGTGAGGCCTCGTGTAGCGGCGCCAGAGGGATTGACAACTTCCTCAAGGCGTCATAGGCACTTCTTGTTCTACTGTGGTAAAGTGGTCGATGGTTTACGACGTGCAGCGAACACGGTCGGCCACTTTCCACCCACCCAACAGACGTGAAGTTCTTGAGCAGCCTGATCGCCTGGGAGCCTTTACCCCGTTGTCTTGTCGCTGACGGGTTGAGCCCCAGGTTATGGGCTTGAAGTCGATGTGTTGGCTTTCGCCACCGGCGGAGTTGTGAGTTCCGTTGGCTTCCAGCATGTGCGGTCCGTTGATCGCAGGTAACGGACGACGCGGCTGGCGTCAAACGCAGAGCCGATCTGCTCGCCCTCTCCACGGACGTGTCGGTTGCGTGACCGAAGGGCTTGACGCGCTTCGGGATGAGGCGACTTGGAGTCTGCCTCGCCTTCCTTCTTCTCCCTTGGTCTCTTCGCCGCGTGCACGTGACTGCACGCGTCGGTCGAATATACGGGTCTTCGTCACGCTGCTAGGCAGCGCTCCGGTCGATCCTACGGTCTTCAGGTGCGCCGGCACTTGGGGCGTTTTACGTCGCCTCCAGCAGCGACGGGACTTTGTGCCCTCCTTCTTCCCAGGTGCTTGGTCCTTGGTGGCGAGGACGGAGCCTGTCGCGAGACACTTGAGCACTTGGTGGCCGAAAATGGAGTCTCTTTAGTTAGCCTCTGTGCCTAGTCGCCTACAGACTCAAGCTAACTTAGCCTAGCTTACTGTGCCACCCATCAGGTCGCCTGTCTCTACCCTCTATCCAGCTACATTCAGACGACACTCACCCATCATACTAGTTAGCTACTGGCTAGGTTGTCCTACAATCAGGCGACCATGACGTATAGCCGGGTCGGTCGCCTAAAATAGGCACCTGCAATTAGGCGACAACTAGTCACCCACTTACCCAGCCGCCTGCCGTCATCAGAGTGGGGTGATCAGGCGGCGCCTGAATGCGCAAGCAGTGGGGGTCACCCAGTTGGTGTGCCGTACACGATCAGGAACTTGACGATAGTGTGGCAGACACCACCTGGGGCGGTGACATCCCACCGTTAACGCCGGTCGCCTTGAACTTCCGGGACCGCTTTACCACACTACTGCCAACATCGAATCTGCATCTCTCATCCACGACACTGAGGTAGGATGTCATTCTCTTGCCGACACCCGAGCTGCTCTTGTAGTGCCGTCGATGTTTCATTTCTTGAAGTCTCTTCACGTCAGAATGGCAAAAAGACAGTTACTGGCGTTGCAGTAAGCGTCATCGAAATGAGACAGTCAATTGAAGAATCGAAGGTATTGTCGTCCTTTAATCGTGAATTTATCACAAATTGTGCAGGGTTCGTGATTTCTCTCCAACGAATGCATCCGAGTACTGCCGAGCCAAGCATCGGCATAGTCATCGGTGGTCGAATCTACACGACAGCAACGCTAAACTTAATGCGACGTTGGCATACTACTTCGGCAAAAGTAGAAAGTCTCTCGAAGCTTGTCGAGTTCATCCGTTCAACTTCAGTTTCAACGGATAACTTCCCAACGTTTGACGAGATGCCCTCAATCTACTCGATTCGTGTCCCTGGAGACATGGCGAGTTGTTTGGACTACGTTTTTAATTTCTATACCAACTGACCAATAATCTCTTTACCAACTGACTTGCTATTCCAATAAACACAGGAGCATCTCGCGGACTTTCAATCGCATTGTCAGATCTCTGACGGGGCGATAAGCCTCGCACTTCGGTCCCTCTTCTCGCTCGAGAATGTGATTACATTTTTCTGCACGCTAGGTGGAGATGATGAGTCCCATCGGTGCAGTGAGCTCGGGGCTTTCATCAACTACTGCGAGTCTCGCTGGATGATTCTACCAGTGTTTTTCAGCAGTCTTCTGTAATGGGGTGGCGTCGTCATTGACACTATTGAAAGTCTGATTATCAACTATGATCCTACATGAGCAAAGGCGCACGGGCTCCTGAACTTCGTGAGATCCTCCATCGTCCCCTTCGGCAACGGCAGGCTTGGAGTTGGTCGCTTTGAAGGGTTTCAGGTCCAGACCGAAAACTGCACTCCTGGGATATTTGTTCCCATGTTTTTTGATAGGAGTGTATAAGGAACTGAGTTTCTACTCACTGAACGGCAACTCTTAGTCCATTCCCGTTTTCGTATGTTGCATGCTCGCTTCGAAATATCATGTGAGGAGATGTAGACCGTAGCCTCACGGATCTGCCTCACCTCCGCCAAGCTCCCCAACTCTGCCGACCGAGCACGTCGGCTCCGTTGTCGACCGGTCTCTCCATCTCTCCATTTGTCTCTGCCGCGTTAGCTGCGTTCGTAGTGGTCTCGCTTGTCTCCACCGTCGTACTCGACCTCCAGGAGGTGCCGTACAGCGACGACCTCAGCGAGCAGTTCCGGCCCCAGCTGGCCGAGTCAGACGCGAGCGAGTGCCTGGAGGCCTCGACGCACACGCTGGACCGTCACCCAGACCGCAAGCTCTTCTGTCGCTCTTTGTACGCGTGCAATAAACGCTTCCGCTGGGTCGCGGCCCTTGGAAACTACCCCCCCCCCCGCCCCCCTAGACGGTGGGCAAGCAATGATTATTGTGAACGGCCCATTCTTGGATATTTTGCTAGATATTCAGTCGGATTTGAATAAACGGCTGGATTGTAGTCATGATACTTATACTTTTGCAAATAAGGTTTCGGTAGACAACAGGACTATAAAGGGAATGGGGACTACAATTCGCTATCAAAACCACTTATTTCATAGGTTCTTCTATCAAGTATAAGAGGCGATTAGGTGCTTTTGGAGCACTCCACGCACTCTCGGCCACGCAAGCGGCTGGTCCACAGGAGGTTCACGTCGACTTCCTGGATGCTCACCAGCGCGCACCGATCACCCTCGCGATCAGCGTTCAGTGAACCAATAAAGAAGCCGTCTCCATGCTGCGAGACATCGTCTTCTCCGTTGTTTCCGCATACTGTAACGCCGCCAACGTGATTGGATAGACAAACCTCGGCGTGGGACGAGAAAAAAGCACTGCACTTCACTGAACTTTGCGACGCTGTCAACACCTAGGAACGGCCATTAGCCGAAGTGCTCGGTGCCGCGATCACCTAGGGAGTTTTATGAGACGAGTGCGGCATAGTCAATTTCACACTGGTGCAGCGGAGGCGCATGAGCGCGCCAGAGTCAACTAATCGCTGCTTGTGGCGCTCGAGCGTATCGGAGTTCCGGGTTCTTTGGCAAGGATGCACTGGCGCACAGTAGCGGGACGACTGGAGAACGCACGGTAAAGAGAGACCAATTCAATTCTCGTGCTCTCCTCCCATGATGTCTGCCACGTTGCGTGTGTCTGACAAAGCTGGCCAAGCTTGCCGACAGCCACTTCTGTACTCCCCACGTCGTTCCGTGAGATGCTCGTTCTAGTCCGTTATAGCAAGCCAACAAGAAACTACACAAGTACAGCGCTCATTGGGATTAGCGTCAGTGACACTATTTTTGGATTGCCGCTTGAAACTAAAAATATTGAAATGTAGTATCCCTCACTTTAATTCTCTACAGACACTATTTTTTAAATTGATGTCTGTAGAGAGTTAAAAAAACAATTTCTGTCTGGACACTATTTTCTGTAAAAAAAGAATTGGTGTCCAATCACAGGTTAGAATTGTGACGCTGGTGTATGTCAGTGGTGGAGCAGCTAACGCGACCTCCCTCCGACTATCAGTGTGAACAGATTGGCCTCCAGTATGCTAAACACTATGAGACGAGGCCCCTTCTGACAAAGGTTCGATGCGCGTTCTGATATATCAGTACAATAATCTGAAGTAATCTGAAGTCACAGCGGCCCAAGGCATACAGAGAGATATCACATGTCCAAGACCATCAAGGCAGCCACCAGAAGCACAAGTCCGATATAGAATATTTTTGTATTAAGCCCCAGGCCGTGGCTCGTCCTTTCCCGCAAACTGGTTCGGGTACTCTTTCATGATTTCTTGAAGATGAGGGTAGAGTTGGTCCACAGTCCAACGCCCATCGACGTTGACTCACATGCCGCACCGTATCATCGCTTTGCGCACATAGCTGAGCCACTTTTGTCATGTAGGTGGTTCAGTTCTTTTACACACTCCGCTGCAAGCTTAAAAAAGTTGGACTTGCCTGGATTCTTCAGTTAACCCGACCACGAGCCGTCTTTCTGCACCTTGTCCAGCCAACTAGAGTCGAGGATAAGTTCCGTCTTCTTGGCATTTCACTTACGTGACCAGATTGACTTGAGCTTTGCGATGACGAACGAGTCGGCAGGTTGGCACAAGTCGGTCGCATTTGGAGACAAAAAGTGCAGGGTCGAATGAGTCCTTGGAGTTCTTCTCCGTACTCACTCGCACAGAGATAACCGCCACAATTGTCGAGAAAGATGGATTTTTTCTTTCCATGGGGTCTGGCCGAACGGCCTGTCCCTCCAGAAGGAACTCACGGAAAACCAGCTGTCCACCCAGCCTTTTATCTGGTGCGGTAGCTGACCCCTGGAATGTTATTAGGTGTGCCTTGGATGGGGTAGTTCGCGCTGTCGTTTTGGAGGATCATCGTCGGTGGCATGACCCTTCCACTTGCTCCGCCCGTGGTTCTGGAGATCTTAGTCATGCTTTCGCGTCAGACGCAGGAAAGAGGCCAAGGCAAGGCGCACGAGAGCGGCCAAGGCAAGGCGCATCGTTCATCTGTAGACATTAGATACACATTGTTATGGCGGTACAAGAAGTGTACGTGGGATGCAGATGGGTAGGGTATGCGAAGTGTACCGCTATCTTAGATATGTTTGGTGTTGACGATATAGAAAGTGTTCTGTCTTTGTATGATTGTAGGAAGGTGTAGCTACGAGCTGCTCGAAGAGGAATTTATCGTATCTGTTTTGTCATTTTTAAATTACGACCGTATTTTGTTATCTTTATACTACGACCGTATTTTGTTATCTTTAAATTACGACCGTATTTTGTAATTATTAGATTACGACCGTATTTGGTTTTCCCCCGTTATTTGTAGGTGAAAATGCAAGTACTAGTAGTGAGCAATATAACTGATTGCTTGCCCGCCATTCTGTTGGACTTGCGATTTGATTCTAACCAATAAGCAAGTGTCCTTTACACATATTCCAGGATGAATCACGAGGCCGTTTTCCTCAAGCAGCAAACACGAGTGAAAAAGAGTCGAAAGCAAATTGCGGCCGACTCATTCAAGAAAAAATGGCCCGCCCGTTTAGATAAGCAAGGAGACATGGCGGCATTTCGGTCGTTCATGAAGCGTAACGGTACGTCTGGCCCATCACATGTTGCGACCGGTTATCTAAATTTATTGAAATAGAGGGAAAGGAGGAACATGGCCAAGCCGGTTACGTACCCGGAGCCAGAGTACAGAATCACAAGCTTGATATTCCCCAAAGTGTTATCTTTGCTCCCCTTTCTGGACATTCAGATGTACTCATTACGGTATGCGAGGAGGTATGTGCGATTACCATGGATAGTAAACGGTCTCGCCCACACGCGAGTGAGGTTTTAGATTATCAAGCCGAAGTTGCCAGAAGATGACAAAGAGTCGTATTTGACAAACGGTTGGCAAAAGCGCTCCTATATTTCAAAATGGAACAAGCATTTGAGCGTGGAGGAACCTTCACGAATGCACTGCCCAACCTTATTGAGGTCCAGTATCAACTCCTCCCAATGAGGAGCGAGTTCGCGTCGTATGATGACATGCGGTCATGCGAACAAAAGCAATCATCTGGGCATGGGTTTCTATGTTGAAAATATTCTTGTGCCCGAGCTCGCTGAATGGATGAACGAAATCGAGGAAACGAGGAGGGAAGTCGATTTCGAGCAGCTGCAGCAAGAATGCTACAAACGCTATGCCGCGTTCAAGGGAAAAAGGGGGGGGGAGGTCATGGGAAAACTATCGTGCTCTGTACATGATCCGTGCGAAGAATCACCACTCCATCTAGCCGGCTGCTGAACATACTCTTGCACTTGCTTCCAAGTAAATTACAAGGCAGAAAATGAATTTCTTCGTTTTATTCGCTTCTTGTAATATGATTCTTCATTGATGCGTAGCCATGTGCGACAAGGCTCCAAGATGACAGGCTTGGCGTCGTCGTAGTGGGACTCGTTGCCTACAAAGTTCCCTTATTTCCATCTTCTCAATCACCCCCATTATCATCGTCGTCTTCTTTGTCGACAGTCGCTCGTCCATGCTCCCTCCCAACGCAATCACTCAACGATGAGCACGTCATAGTCGTAGTCTTTCCCCGACACCCCAGTAAGCTGACACATGTACACATGTACCACAAAATCCGGGAACTCACCGAATTCAAACCGGGTCCGTTAATTTCGTGTATGGCGCGTTCGGGACCTCGTAGAATGCATTGTTTACCCCTTTCGTTACCGATATTTGTTTTGAAGTTTGTATGGGGAATTTCCATACTAAAGCCTTCCATGACGACGGAATGACTGTTGTCAACGGCCCATTCTTGGATATTTAACTGGATATTCGGTCGGATGTTGAATGACTGTGGTCATTGTAGCTATACAACAAGAGCAGACAGGGAATGAGACCTGCAATTCGCTATCAAAACTTTTGTTTATACATGTCTTCTAAGTTTTTGAGGTCGGTATAAGTTTTCAGTAAGCTTTTTTTCCCGTTTTGGCTTCAACTTCAACCACAACATGGCGTCGATGGTAGAGACCCAATGACGATGGATTGGCATTATACCAACCTTTTGGCAACGATAGGTTTACTCGACCAACGAGTTTGGAAGTCAGGTCTCGAGCGAAGCCATTGTTTCTAGCAATTACTGGGCTTTGATACTCGACTAGTTGTACGGCGCACGGAGGAATCCAGTCTTGAAGCATCAGCTTAGAACCTGTTCACCATCGAGGGCGAAGAGCAGATCGTGGATACCAATCTGTGTGGCCCCGACCTTTAAAACCCTCCATGAGCGTTGACAAAACCATTTTTTCGAGGGGCGCTTGGCGTGAGAGGTTACAAGCTGCTTCCAGAAGACCCAGATTATGTGGCCGTTAACATGCTGGCGCTCCGACGACTTGTGCCGAAGTGCTTCGACACACACATCTCATTGAACATGCGCCTCGGAGGGACTGCTTCACTCGTAAATGCGGCCTTTGAGGTTGCTGTCCTTAGTGGGCTTCTTGGAGTTGCGCGGCGCGGACGAGACATTTGGAAATGCGACAGGGGATTGTAGGAGAGCAGAGGAAATGGAGGAGATGCATTAACGACGATGGTGCGACATTACAAGAGAGACGGAGTCCTAGGCTTTGGTGATGAGCAAAGAAGCTTCCAGAACTCCTTTCAACCCAATCTTGCCCAAGCATTCTGGACGAAAACGGTCATCCCTACCCTAAGATGAACAGACGATAGAGGAGAACAAAACTCCATTGCGCCCGCCATCAACTACGGTGTGTTTTCGATGCCCTCATGCGGTGTTTACGCCCGTAAAGCCGCTTCCGTTATTATCTCACCCAAATCATGTTGAAGTGGGTGATGCGCGTATGTTATCACTGATTCATCACCCAATAAATTCTGGTCAGACACAATTAACCACACCCCACCGCCGTTGTGACCAACAATCAATCTACATGTAGGAGGCGCAACAAACGATCTCTTAGAATAGTAATCTATTGAAGCAGCCGCCATTTTTGGCTGGTTTGATGGCTGCCCGCGCAAGCGCAACACGCGTCCTCGATGACTGACTTTGCACTGAACTTGGTTAATCCTCATCAGTGTTGTTCTGGGGAGCCACACAATCACCTCCCAAAACGCAAACGACAGTGCCTGACCACTAACCTTCAGCCGACGCTTGAACCCCACTGTTTTACTCAATGGCGTCGCCAGCCGTATCCCACGTACGTGGGCGGGTTGGACTTTGGATCTTGGGGAGGCCGAAGGTCATCCCTCACGCGTCGGCATCCCGATGACCCACGCGCCGCTTCGCCTCGCATGCTATGCTCCGCACGCTCCGGCTCCGCGATCGGCCACACTCGCGTCGACTCAAATGCTGTGCTTTGCATGTTTACTTTGCGCTTGACGCCCTAGGCGACTTATGTTGCCCCTTATGATGGTGAACATATTTTGCTGAGTGGTGATTTTGTTAACCTGTTCATTTTGCTCTGACAAAATCGGCTTGCTATGCTGTCCCTCGCGAAGTGTACTGAAACTGCCATCGACGGTTATTATATGTTAGCATTTTTGATCAATCGTAATCGGCAATAGTTATACACGGCAGCAAAACGACAGCTTTTGGGCGTGAGGCCCTGAAAGACATTATTCTCCGACTGAATTCAAATCGGCTGAGCCAGACTAGCACCTACCGCTTCACAAGGAAACAAAAGCTATGGTGGCGATGACAATGCAGCCCAGGAGAAATGGAAAGCCTGCGTGTCCCGACCGCCGGATGTTCAAGCTGTGAAAGCCAACAAGTGGTGACAAGGATCATTACTGCTCAAGTCGCTACTCGCTCGCCGCACACGCGGAGGGTTTGAGAGGGAATTGTTTGTCCCACCGCCTGTTTGCTACGTTCTCTCGCATATGGTTGCATTTGGAAAATTGCCATTGTTTGCAACGGTGATTCTGTAATGGTTTGCTACGTTTCAATTGTTTGCGACGGTTTCACGGCGCTAGTTTGCTACGGCCAAGACAAAACGGTATGCTACTCTACAAGTCTAAAAAATCTGTAAAGAGATCAACTCGACAAGTCGCTCAATCTCGTTCTCAACGTCCTGCGCCGTTTCAAAGTTTCTGGGATCGTTTGTGAGGCGCTCGAAAACGGTGGCGAACTCAACACAGACAAACGCGTTCGTTTGCGCGAGGTACTCGGCGTCTGGGCGAAGTTGCCAGAAGCGCTTGGTCGTGTTGTAGATGAGACGCAGGAACTGGACGCGGGTGACATCATGATCTCCGAAGTGCTTGTACTCCCGCGCAAAGATATACTGGCGCTCCCGAATGCGTAACTACGGCATTGCTGTAGTCAGCAGTTAGCACAGCAAAACAAAATCTGCGCAGTCACCTCCAGCGATGCAGGTACAACTCCGGTACGACGATCGAGTTCACGCCACCACCAAGAACGACAAATAACGACGCCCAGAAAGCTTGCGTACGACACTTCAATTTGGCGTTGACGAATCAAGTGAACACGCACACGACACGAACATAGAAGAAATACCGTCAGCTTCAAGCGCGTACGAAACCGTCACTCTCCTCGGCGGTGGGGGGGGGGGGGGGGGGG
>JAADVR010000598.1:0-21735 GCA_023335855.1 Pythium scleroteichum | reverse complement strand
CCCCCCGCGAACCTCCAAAGCCGTTCTGTCCACGACGTTTTTGAGCGACGTTGTCACTTGTCTGGCTGAGCTATCTCAACAAGCTTCTGGTGGGCAGGTCGATGCCTTTGCTTTCGATGGCGCTTGAGACATATCGCCGCCAAATGCATCGAGCTTCCTTTTGCGGTCGGCAGACTACTGACGACTGAAGAAACGAGGACACTTATTCTCGGAGTTTTCTAGTTCCCCAAGAGCCCCCGCTTGGTCGCCGCCCACTCGGTGCGCAGCACCACGCCCAGTGTCTCCATGAGCCAGTGTGCTGCGTAGCTGGGGTCGTTGCCTGCCATCATACCGCCGATGTGAACTCGATAGTCCGTCCAGTCGCCATTCAGCGCGTAGAAGCTGAGCCACACAAAGTTGGACGCCCACATATCCGAGAGCTGGTTCGTCTTCTTCTGCACCTCCGGCGCGACCACCTTCCGCAGAAACAAGAGATACCCCGTCTCGGTCTTGACGCGACAGCCCAAGTAGATGGTGTGGGCGACCAGCGGGGTGGATAACGTCGAGTCGACGATACGTACGATCATCAAGTCGTCGCTCAGCTCTTGCAGCACGTCCACCCAGCCTCGACCGCGGCTGCCGACCACGATCTCGTTGTACATGGTCGGGTGTCTGTAGCAGTTCCACCAGACGTCCACGAGGTTCGCCATCGGAGACCCGAGTATCTTCTTCTCGTAGCTGAACTGCAGGGCGTCTCGCGACTCGACGATACGCCTGCGCAAGCGCCACCCGAAGAAACTCGCACCGAGCAACTGCGTGTCGCGGCTCCAGACGAACGCGTTGAACTCTTTTTGCGCGGCTTCGATCTCTTCCAGACAGGCTTCCATCGTCCACGGCGTGAAACACTCGCGAGTAATCGCGCGCCAACGCTGGATGTTGGCCGCCCAGTTATCGTTCGAAGCGGCGCTGAGCAGGCTTTGGATCGCGAGCGAGGTCATACGGTGCTCGTGGAGCCGGACGCTCAACTGCGATCGCTCCAGTTCGAGCTGTTGCTGGTCACGTGTGAGTGCCATCGAGCGTTGTAAGTTGTCACGGACCCGCACGGCGTCTGGATGGAGCACGCGTTCCTTGGACGCATCGTCTGCGTCCAAGAGCTTGGGTAGCACCGCCACGACACTCTCGTACTGGCTCACGATTGCTCGCTGCCGTCGGAGCTTCTCCTGCACACAGCCCACCACGCGTCAAAGACTAAAATTTCAAATTAAAAAAATTAAAATTAAACACTCCACGGTCTCACCGCGCGCCGCTCTCGGGACCTGCGCTCGCGCTCGCGGAGCAACTCGCGGTCGGCGCGCGACGGTCGATGCTCTGCGCTCTGGGCTTGGCTAGCGGAGGCCTCCATGGTAGTGCAGACTCGGTGACCGTGGGGACGGAGGACGCGGGAAAGCCGTACTTGATTAGGATACTGGTCTGAGAATTGGCTTGGCGCAAGCGGTTCAAACTTTCCACGCCCGTAGTGAGTTTAGGGCATCCATTACCATGCGATGAGCTCTCTTCCCAGGGGTTCGGCGACGTTCGACAAGTCAGTTGAACTAAATTCGGACAAATCTCTGAACTGAAGTCCAGTATGGCCAAGCGAGAGGTTGGGAATCTAGTTGACCCCACGCGAGCTCACGAACGCGGCAGAAGAACGATGGCGAGTAGAATTGAGGCGGTCGAATTGACACAAGTGAGTGCGACGGCATAAGCTACGATTTCCGTTGTATCGTTCACGGTTCTCATGGTAAATTGTGCGTGTTGGTCGTAAAGCCGGGATCTGCTCGTGCTCGTGGCGACTTGGAAGCCATCAACCTTTTAAACTCGCTGTGACATAATCGTCGCTGGTGATGGCGTCTCGTCTTGACAAAACATGCGCCGATGCCAAATTGTTAAAATGAAACTCAACGCGGTGCCAGCTTCATCAGCTTCGGCCTCGGCTTTGTATACGCAACAAATAGTCTTCGAACGGCTTGTTCGGCACAGCTAGTAGAATGCATTGGAACTACTTGCAGCGGACGAGACCAATGGCTTCCATTAAGGTCTTCTTCTTATCGGCTAATTTCGCTGAAGAATGAAAGCAGAATGAGTAGAACCTGCTCTGCTAGCTCCCCAAAAATCCTCGCTTAGTCGTCATCCACTCGGCGCGGAAGGGCAGCGTCTCCATCAGCCACTGGCCATTACGGCCCCGCCGATTTGAGCTTTGAAGTTCGTTCATTCTTCATCTCCGAGTTAAAGCTGAATCATACCGAAATCAAGGCCTACATATCCGAGAGTTGGTTTGTCTTCGCTTGCACGTCGTGTCCAGAAAGCGTCCGTGTGCCATCGTAACTTCACTGAGCTCTTGCAGTACGTCCATCCAACCTCAATTTCTTGTCACAGTTTCGACGTACAGAACGGGAATTCGGTAGCAGTTCCACGAGACGTTCACGAGGTCGACCAACCGAAAACCGATTATATTCCTGTAGCTGAACTGCACGGCGTAGCGCGACCTGATTAAGCGCAGTCGTGCACGACGCCCGACAAATTGCGTGTCCACAACGTGATGAATTGTTTCATTGCCGCTTGGATCTCGTCCAAGAAATCGTCGTTTGTGCTTGGCTTGAACAGGTGACGAGCGAATATTCGCCAAGGACGGATCTTTGCCTCTCAATCGCTGTTCGCGAAAATTCAGCAGACTTCGGATCGTAGTCGCGGCGGTCTCGCTGTAGTGGATCCCGTTCGACCTGTCCCCGCTCACGAGCAACTACCATGAAGCTCTTCAAGTGATAACGTACCGGTCCGGTGGCTGGCTGAGGTGACGGCAAGATCGACACCACCCTCTCATGTGGCTTCAAGATCTCTCGCTATTGTTGGAGCTTCAACTACGAAAACCTCGAGACACGTCAAACCATGCTCGAGATTAGAATACGAACGAAATAGCCTCACCACGCGCGTCTCTCTGGACTTGCGCTCGCGGAGTGTCAGGCAGTCGGGGCATGGCACGGTCGATTGGTTTCTGTCGACCTGCATTGAATCATGTGCGTCGGGTTGCGTTGCTTCGTGATGCTGGAGAAGAAGCGTCGGGATGAGACCTTGAGTTCGGTGGTGACTGGGCACCTACTGACTACTTGACGAAGCGGGAAACAAAGTCAGCCACATTTGGAGACGCTCTCACAACAATGGAGGTACTGACCGTACTGGATTAGGACACTGGCCTCGGTTCTCGCCGAACTGTTCACTTCTTGACTCGATCAGACGTGGAACGAATCCCTCCAATACGGTGAATACGCACAGAGCGACCGATCATTTCGCGTTGCATGCTGAGTTTAGGTGCAATAATGCATCAACGTCCGACAGGCTTAGCTTGACCCCTTGATGTGAAGCTTCCCTGGTCGGCCTCACACCACCCCAAGTGGTTGAGAGTGGGGAACATTTCTTCGATGTTGATCCCAGTGACGGTAATCGCGTCAATATCTGCATCATGTGCGAAATTGGCGACCTCCAACCTGACAATCAGCCGATATGAGAATACTTTTCGAGTGTTGTCCCGGCCAACAATCATCGGAGCGGTTCGTAATAACCACAGAGATACCAGCCTTACATTCACGCAAACGAAAGCATAGATCCAACTATTACAATCCATCGAGATTTACTCACCTCGCATAGACGAAGAGACTTTGGGATTCCGAATTACGAGTTTGACAGAAGTCCTCGTTTTGTGGCCACCCACTCCCCGCGCAATAGAACGGCCAGCGCCTCCACGAGCCACTGCGACGCCGCCACTGTGCACTCGGTACTCCGTCCCGTCCTGATTCAGAGCATCAAAACTGTGCCACACAAAATTGGACGCCCACATATCGGAAAGTTGATTCGTCTTCTTCTGGACCCCGGGAACGCACACCGACCGCATGAACAGTAGATACCCGGTCTCAGTTTTGACCCGACTGCCCAAGTAGATCATGTGGGCGTTGAGAGGGATCGACGGGTACCAGTCGACACAACGCACGATGATCATCTCTGGTGTTAGCTCTTGGATCACGTCCACCCACCCACGGCCTCGATTGTCAATCACGATCTTATCGTACACCGCGGGATTCGTGTAGCAGTCCCACCAGACATTCACGAAATCCATCATCGGAACCCCTCGGAGCGTCTTCTCAAAGCTGAATTGCACAGTGTCACTGGAGCCCACGATCCGCCGTCGCACTCGCCATCCGAAGAAAGTCGCGCCGATGAACTCCGTGTCAAGGCTCCATAAAACGCATTCAAGTTTTTCTGCGCCTGCTCAATCTCCTCCAAGCAGTCTTCCATCGTCCACGGCTTGAAGTACCGACGTGTGATAGCACGCCAACGTCGGATATTGGTCTCCCAGTCGTTCGTAGCAACGCCCAGGAGGCTCTCGACCGCGATGGACGCCATACGGTGCTCGTGGAGCAAGAAATTCAGCTGCGAGCGATCCAGTTCGAGCTGCTGCTGCTCACGCGCGAGCTTCATCATCCGTTGCAAACGAGCACGCAGCCGCACGGCCTCCTTGTCCAGTGCCAGCTCCCACAACGCATCGTCCTCGTCGTCCAGCGACGGGTGGATCGCCAAGACTCGCTCGTACTGCTCCAAAATCGCTCGCTGCCGCTCCAGGTTCACCTAGCGCAGTTTCCATTTCGCACGAAGTTGGAACAACTCGGGGATGGAAAAAAGCAACGCACGGTCTCACCACTCGCTTCTCTCGGGACTTGCGCTCGCGCTCGCGGAGCGTCTGGCGGTCGGGCTGCGGGGGCCGACTTCCCTCCATCGAACCGGATACTTGGCTTGTTGCTCGCCGCAATGGCGTAGAAGAAGCACCGGGATGAGTCGTGCTGACCACTTGAGCAGACGGGAAATTGGCTTGAGCTTCGTTGGGGTGAGGCGGGCATATCGGAAGACGCTCTAGTACTAGATTAGGATATTCATCGGTAAGCCTGGCTTGGTAGTCATGACCATGCCAAAGAGTCTGGCCTTC
Organism: Pythium scleroteichum; assembly: GCA_023335855.1. Taxonomy (NCBI): domain Eukaryota; phylum Oomycota; class Peronosporomycetes; order Pythiales; family Pythiaceae; genus Pythium; species Pythium scleroteichum. The sequence continues at coordinate 16,742 of JAADVR010000598.1, read as the reverse complement.
TTCGCGACACATGCTGGGCTTCGGGTAGAACGACTCTCTGCCGGTCGTCATCAGCGACATGCGGGCGATCGGATTAGTAAGAACGCACTTGATTTTTCATCATCTGAAGAGAATCCAGAGCCAACGTAGAAGAAATCCTCCTGTCCAGATGCCCCAGGATACGACTCGAGCCGACGCAATTTGCCACAAGCAAACCGTTGAACGCTTTGCTTGCATTTCATACACGCCCGTGGACAGCACGAACTCTTCAAAACTACTTCATAGTCGGGATGAGGTTAACCTGTGCAATTTTGAGAGCGAAGCACGAAATGCCAACTGCTATTTCATCGAACATCTCACCGTCAGCGCAACTCTGACAGGCGAAGACCACTTTTATCGAAGCTCGTCGATGTGCTCACCACCCAAGAAAGCCAATACCCACGAGCATCGCGACGAGATTCCATAGATGCATCGTTCTCCTCGCTTGCCGCTCTAGAATGCCTTCACTACTTTGGCGGTTTAAAGGTCTCCACGGGAGGAGAGTTTCACGTTGAGGAGCTGTGTGGTGTTCAGGGTTGCCTTGGAGCGAGCGACGGGACGATTTGGGTGGATGGCGACTGTGGCTGGTTGTCGTGTGATATTTCGTCATACCTACCAACTTGTTCTTCCAGATTGAGGAGCGGGAATCAAGCAACCGTCGAGCGACCTTCACGATAGTCCGTGATGGAAAAGGCTGCTCCATCGCACGGCGATCGCGCAATAGGGAGAACCCCACTTCTTTGTGCGCGCGTTCTTCAAGCGCTTGATCGAAGCATTGTCGGCAAAAGAACATTAAGAAATGCGTACCGTAAACGGCGTTCTCACAAATCTTCAATTGGTTCCGAACAACCGCACCGATCAGTTGTACCTATCGAGCAGCTGCGTGTCTCCACCAAGCGATCGCACACCGGCCACGTCAGAGATAGAATGCGCTACTTGACGTAGTTGATCCACACACATGTCAGAAGCGAACGCCCCTGACTTCGATTACTTGATTGCCGACACTGTCTCGACCACCCATGACGATGATTACTCGGCCGTCGTCACCGCGTTGATCATGCAAGTAGAGTCGTGGCACTTGTAGCTATGTTCTCCGGGTGTGCAACGAATGGCTGCCGACCATAATGGATGCCAACGTTTGGCGACTGCTCGACTGGGGAATGTTGATCAGCACGGTCAAATCTCCGAACCATATTTCCCCATTGGAAACGCTAACAGAGCTTCAACCTCTCGCGTTGTGCTGTCCATCCCAAAGCATCGACGCAATCAGACGGAACATCGTGGCTACGGCCATCACCGCACATTCATCATCGTTGGGATATTCGAGGGTGTAAAACACACCCTCGAATATCCCAACGATGATGAATGTGCGGGAGTGACAGCGCGGTGTCAATGATCGAGAATTCGAAGCAACGGTGTGCGTGGTATTGTGTCGACTATTTTGTTCTTGACGGCGGTAGTCGTCGAGTCTCGTTAGGTGACTAGCTTCTCGAGGAATTGATTGTGGAGGTTGAGGGTGAATCGCTTAGAAATTCGACAAGAGTCCTCGGTTGTTCGCTGATTGCTCGACTCGTAAAAGAACGCCCAGTGTCTCCATCAGCCACTGCGCTGCATAGTTTGTGTCTTGGCCAGAGAGCTTACCGCCAATGTGAGCTCGATAGTCTGTTGCGTCCTTGTTGAGAGCGTCGAAGCTGAGCCAGACAAAGTTGGACGCCCACATGTCTGTAAGCTCGTTGATCTTTCTCTGGATCTCGGGCACGCATAGCGTTCGCACGAATTGAAGGTATCCGCTCTCGGTCTTGATGCGGCATACGAGGTAGATCATGTGGGCGTTGAGTGAGATCGACGGGTACCAATCAATGACACGTACTACACGCATCTCCGGCGTGAGCTCCTGCAGCACTTCCACCCAGCCTCGGCCGCGATTGCCTATCACGGTCTTGTCGTACACCTTTGTGTCTGTGTAGCAGTCCCACCAGACGTTCACTAGGTCCATCATGGGGAACCCTCGTATCGTCTTCTCAAAGCTGAACTGCACTGCGTCGCGCGATTCGACGATCCGCCGTCGCACTCGCCACCCGAAAAACGTCACGCCCACAGAATCGGTGTCGAGACTCCAGAGGAATGCATTGAGCTCTTTCTGCGCCGCCTCGATCTCTTCCCAGCAGTCTTCCATCGTCCAGGGCTGGAAATTCCGATGCGTGATCGCTCGCCATCGCAGAATGCTGGACTCCCAGTCATCCCTCACAGCCCCAAGCAGACCTTCGATCGCGATGGACGCCAGGCGGTGCTCCTGGGAGAGAAGATTGAGCTCCGAGCGATCGTTCTCGAGTTGTCGACGCTCGCTGGCGAGCTCCATCGAGCGCCGCAAGTGACGACGGACGCGCGCGTCGTCCGGTTCGAGCACCGACTCCCACAGCGCGTCGTCCTCATCGAATAGCGAAGGAACCAAAGCCACGACACTCTCGTACAGCTCCAGCGTCGCGCTCTGCTGCCCCAGTACCAGCTACAGCGGACACAACCGATGGTCAAGAATCGCCACATAAAATTAGCGCGACCTGCGCGAACCAGCCTCACCGCTCGCTTCTCTCGGGACTTGCGCTCGCGCTCGCGGAGCGTCTCGCGATCGGGCCGCGTCGACCGGCGGTCCATGGGCTGCTTCCGGCTCGGAGAGATCTCCATTGGGTCCACACCCGTGGGATTACTCTTTTGGTCTCCGTTGGGGAGAGTATGAGATGTAGGTTTGCCTGCGAATACTAATAAATACTGCACTGACCACTTGACCAGACGGAATATTCGAACCGAGCAACTGGCGTGCCCTGCGAGTCCGTCATAACAACGTCGACTTGACTGGAGGAACATCGACGCGAGAGCCAGCGCCCTGTTTCGCGTCGCAGGCTGAGTTTAGGTAATGTTGGCGTCCTCCATCGATCACCACCAACGCAGTCCGACTCGATCACGCGCCGTCAGCAATGTGTGGATAGTCGTCCGTGATCTGTCGCTGGTGCTCGTCGTCTGACGGTGATGCATGGCCGTGTTGACCAGTTGGAGCAGGAAGCCTTTCTTTCTCGGGCGGTGAGGCATTGCTCCCGTCTCAGGGAGACGCCGCTTGACGCTACTCTTGCGTCTTGCGGCCAAATATTTAGAGAGAACATCGTCAGTGAATAGAAGAGTGGATCACGTGCTCTTTGATCGCTTCACTATCTCAATCACGCAGGGGATGATCACTCATGCGGCTTGGGCTTGCACTCACGTGTATCTCACCAACATGATGGATTCCAAGGATCATCAAAGTACTATCCTCCTCCACGCATGGATAGCCCCCTGCGCGACGCGAATGAACACTCATTCGTCCGATTTCGTACTTCAATTGCAAGAAACTACCGACCTCCAATTAGCTTCGTAGTCTGCCCTGCCTCGACCAACGCTCCACCGAGAGTAGCAGCGACTCAACATGGGTCTTGTACGGCCGTTCGTTCGGCAAATCAGCCTTTCAGCAAGAGCCCTCGTTTCGTCACATACCACTCGGCACGTAAAAGCACAGCTAGGGTCTCCATTAGCCACTGTGCAGCGTAGTTGGTGTCGTGGCCGGAGAGCTTGCCGCCCATGTGAGCACGGTAGTCGGTCGCATCTTCGTTCAGCGGCTCAAAGCTCAGCCACATATGATTCGATGCCCACATGTCCATCGACTCGGAAATCTTCGTTTGAACTTCAGGTACGAAGATCGTACGCACGAACACCACGAATCCGGAATCGGTCTTGACGAGGGCCACTAGGTACAATGTGTGCGTGTCCAGCGAAAACGCAGGGATTCGCTCGTGGCACTGTACAATCGCAATCTCGGGCGTAACTTCTTGCTGGACCTCGAGCCAGCAGCGCACATGATTAGCAAATACGACTTGACTGTAAACCTCGAGCGTTGTGTAGCATCTCCAACTTGAGGTGACGAAATCCATCATCGGGAATCCGCGGAAAATCTTCTCGAAACTGAACTGGATTGTGTCCCGTGACTCGTTAATACGTCGTCCTACTCGCCATCCGAAATAGCTAGCTCCGACCCACTGAGTGTCAAGACTCCATACGAACGCGTTGAGCTCCTTCAACGCGACCTCAATCTCGGCGAGGCACTCCTCCTTGGTCCACGGGATAAAGTGCTTGCGTGCAATGGAGCGCCACCGCCTTAGGCTGTCCTCCCAACCATCCGTTGCTGCACACCCGTAGAGCCCTTCGATAGCGATTGAAGCAAGACGGTGCTCCTCCAAAAGGCGATCCAGTTGGGCGCGGTCGCGCTCCAGTTGTTGTTGTATCCGAGCCAAAGGTATAGAGCGCTTCAAGTAGTTCCGAACCCTCATGGTGTCCGGGTCCAAAATATTCTGCCAGACGGTGTCATCGTCGTCTTGCAAGGTCGGGAAGACGGCTGCTACCGACTCGAGTACTCCCAACACCGTTCTCTTTTTGTCGAGACGTGCCTAGCGAGCAGATTTGTTGGTTAGCTGGCCCAAAAGACGATGAAGTGGGTGGGTTGAGAGATTCTGACAACGCACCGCTCGCTTTTCACGGGACTTGCGCTCGCGCTCGCGCAGGATTTTGCGGTCAACAGCAACCCACCGACCACTTACCAGCGCATGCGCTTGTTCATCTGACGAGGCTTCCATCGCGAAAATCTCCAACTGAGGGCTGCGAAGTATCAGGTACGGAAGGAGCCAGTATTACGGCCGTCCTCTCCACCTTCCCGAAAGGAAAGGACGGTGTCAAGTTGGCGATAAACGCAACTTGCGCGCCACGATGGCGATATCGCGAGGCGGTATAATCGCAAGTGCCCGGAAAAGTCGGGAATGACTGGCCAAGTTATCGGGATGGAGTGAAGATGTTGAGGTGTTCGGGCAAATCGTTGGAGTTGTTGAAGGTCCGTCGTCGCCGACGGGTGAGTCACGACAAGGTGGTGGTCGCCATTCTGTATGGTCTGAACCTTTCATGTCGTCTTGTTGTGGCCCGGTGCACATACCATCGAAATCCACTGAAGAAGGATGAATCAAGGAAGTGAAACAGTGTCGTTCGTGGATAACCACCTCCGTCTTTGAGACCACTTTGATGCGCATAAGCGCAACGGAGTACTTGTAGGGGACGCTTCAATGGCTAACAATCGTTTACAACGACGACATTTGCCATAGGGAGGAGGGGTACTCACGCAGCAAGACTGTCCATCCAAAGCCGACATTGGATCCATGATTCTTGATTTGTGTCTTAGCAGCTTGACAAGAGTCCTCGCTTTGTCGCCATTCGTTCAAAGCGCAAGAGCACGGCGAGCGTTTCCATTAGCCACTGTGCAGCGTAGTTCGCGTCGTGGCCCGAGAGCTTGCCACCGATATGAGCTTTGTAATCCGTCACATCTTCATTCAGCGCGTCGAAGTTGATCCATACAAAGTTGGACGCCCACATGTCTGTGTGCTCGTTGATCTTGTTCTGGACCTCGGGCACATACATGGTGCGGACAAACTGCAGGTACCCAGTGTCAGTTTTGGTGCGGCTGACGAGGTAGAACACGTGTGTGTCTAGCGAGATTGCGGTGAACCGCTCGTAGCACCGCACGATGACCATCTCGGGCGTAAGCTGTTGCACCGTCTCCAAGAAGCAGAGAGCGCGGTCTCCGATCGTCACCTTGCTGTAGACGTCATGGTTCGTATAGCAGTTCCATCCCACCGTCACAAAGTCCTGCATCGGAAAGCCTCGCAGTTTCTTCTCGAAGCTGAACTGAACCGCATCTCGGGACTGAACGATTCGCCGGCGCGCACGCCAGCCAAAGAAACTCGCACCGACCACCTCCGTGTCGAGGCTCCAAATGTATTCATTCAGTTCCTTCTCTGCCATCTCGATCTCGGCAAGGCATACTTCCATGGTCCTTGGTGTATAATACTGCAGCGTGATCGCCCGCCATCGCTGTAGACTTTCTTCCCAATCGTTAGTGGGCCTCCGCCCAACGAGCCCTTCGATCGCCAGCGACGCCAGTCGATGCTCCTCCAACAGAATGCTCAGCTGAGACCGCGCACGCTTGAGTTCCTCCTGCTCTAGAGCGAGTCGCATCGAGCGCTTCAAGAACAATCGCATTCGAGCAGCATCCGGTCCCAGAACATTGTCCCAGAAGCCGTCATCTTCGTCCAGGAGAGTTGGTATGATCGCCGCAACATTCTCAAGGACCTCGAGCTTCACCCGCTTTTGTGACAGAAGAGCCTAATTCAATGTTTCCAACATTAGCAGACGCGCTGGAAGACAGGAACGAGACGAGACACAAACGTACCGCACGTCGCTTTCTCGACTTGCGCTCTCGCTCTCGCAGTGTGTTTCGGCCAACTCGCGATGGCCCGGTGCCGAGCTCTGGAGCAGCCAGTGCCAGCGTTACGTTGGAGCTGGAGACCTGCATTTCTTGGAGTGAGGGACTGAAGGCGGAGTGGAACAAAGTCAAGGAAATGATGGACGCTAGATGAAGCGCACACATTCGGACGACTTGAAATGGCGGCTGCGTGGATAAACACACAACTGGTGAACAGCGGAGATTACGGTGAAACCTGTCGCTCTCCCGCAAATGCAAAAGCTGCAACCTTCACGCAACCTTTGTTGGCAAGAAGACGAAAAATCCATCATGCAATTCCACAGCCTGCTCTGTAACCATCAAAGTCACCAGATCATAAAACAGCGGACTTTTAGCAGAGGCGAGTTGATACTGAAGACACCAGTGTCATGGTATCAGCACGAATGCAAACACTATCGTAGGTGTGGCGGAGTTCCTTGGACTTCCGCGTTTTCAAGATCAAGACGGACGAGCAACTTGGTTATTGTGCAATTCTCATCGTCAACAAAGCAACTCAGCATCACCAATCTACGCGTGTTAGACGTTCGAAAGTAACCCTCTCCGCGTCGCCACTCGTTCAACTCGGATCAACACGGCCAGAGTCTCCACGAGCCATCGCATTGCATAGTTGGTGTCGTGACTGGAAAGTGTTCCACCGATGTGGACACGATAGTCCGTCGAGTCATGGTTCAGTGCTTCGTAGCACACCCACACAGTGTCGTTTGTCCAAGTATCTGTGCAGCCACATGTTCGCTTCTGCACCTCTGGCAGGTGTGTTGACCGCACAACCTGGAAGTACCCCGTCCCGGTTCTGACTTGACTCACCAGAATAAACGTGTGCGCGTCCATCGAAAACTCTGCGTATCGATCGACGACACGGATGATCCACACGTCGGACGCGAGCTTCTGAACCGTATGAAGCCAACAAGACGAGCGGTCGGCGTGCATCACAGAGTTGTATGTCTTCTGATCGGTGTAAGTACTCCACACAGCAGTCACGAAGTCGGTCATCGGGAACCCATAAATGGTTTTCTCGAAACTGAACTGTACGGCATCTTGCGACTCCACAATGCGGCGTCGGACGTGCCACCCAAAGAAGCTGGCACCGATGGATTCGGTGTCAAGACTCCAGAAGAAAGCGTTCATTTCTTTTTTCGACTTCTCGATCTCCACCAAGCATTCCTCCATAATCCATGGCTTGAAGTATTTCAGCGTAATTGATCGCCACTGCCGGATGCTGGCCTCCCAATCACTTGATGTTGTTCCGAGAATACCCTCAATCACGATGGACGCCAAGCGGTGTTCTTGAAGGATTCGGTAAAGATGACCTTGTTCACACTCAAACTGCCTCTTCTCGCGAGCGAGCTGAATCGAGCGCACCAAGTGGGCGCGGATGCGCGCCGCGTCGGGGTCCAGCGCTGTTACCCACGCGTCGTCGTTCTCGTCCTGGAGCGTGGGGACGAGCGCGGTCACACTCTCGAGCAACTCCAGCGTTGCCCGTCTGTGGGCCAGGAAATTCTGCACAGAACCACGGGAGATTAGGCCTCGCCAAAGAGAACGTAAACATGTACACGCACCGCTCGCTTCTCTCTAGACCTGCGCTCACGATCGCGAAGAGTCTCGCGGTCGACGCGCGGTGGCTTGGTGACGGGCTGCATGGTCATGTACGTGAAGAACCACGCCTCGACTCGTGGGGCTGTCTCAAGCGAGCATGACCGCTGTCTCACAATGGAATCCATTATTTTCGTGGGTGACACCGGGATGGCAACCTTTCCGAGTCAATCTGAGTGACGTACATCATCCGCATCGCAGAAAAAGAACACTCGGGGATCCAGTGAGAATCGAGATCACGATACTTGCACTTGGGCAAAAATGGTGACGTGAATCCACTAGCGTCCCGCCGATGTGGACACAGCACCCAACTGCGTCACCAGTACTTTGCAGCAGATTCAAGGTACAGATACAGGCGCCAGGTGTGGCTGATTATGTCAGTCCGACTTGCGTTTCAACACTGTATCCTTCTGGTCGATGCATTCGCCCAGTCTTCCTGATGAAGTCCATCGTCGAAAGTCCTTTGGAAGATGTCATCTTCTCGTAGCTAAGCTGTAAAGGGTTTCGATGGTGCCATTTCGCATTCGCCACGTAAATATGCTAGCTTGCACGGCCATTCTTCAACTCGCCCTCCACTGCCAACACAACTCTCAAACCGTGGTCTCGATCTTTAAGTCACTTCGCCCCGTTCTACCCGGATATCTGATGTCGAGCAGCTGATCTCGCTTGTTGCTATACGTCGAAGTGTCGGGGAAGACCTCCAATACCGATCGACGCCAGACGATGTTTCTCCATAAACAGCTTAGCTTCGCCGGATTTTGTGGTATGTTTTCTTTGCAGCCAAGCGAGTCGCATTGAGTGTCGTATGTGAGCATGGACTCGAACGTCCGGGTCAATCACCAAATTCCACAAGGTGTCACGATTATCGATACTGTCGGAACGTCTAGAGTCACGTCTCCTCTGGACTTTTATTGCAGGACGGTGCGTCATCGTGGGAGTGGAGTTGTGTATCAACGAAACGATGCTTGCCATCGTTGGGTAGTATAGGCTTCTACGGGTTCATCACTAAGTTGGGGCGCTTTCAGATTTCGAAGAACCCCGCTCTTCACAATGTCGCGACAAACCGAATCGTGCGATCAAAGCTAACCCCAGCCAACTTCAATTCCGAGCAAGTTGACATCATCAAACATTCGATAGGAGTCCGCGACGCGTGGGCATTCGTTCAGCACGCGTCAGTGCTGCGAGTGTCTCTATGAGCCATCGTGCTGCGTAATTGATGTCATTCCCCGCAAGCGACCCGCCGATACGGACGCGGTAGTCGCTTCCTTCCTCGTTAAGTCGATTCCGCTGCAACCACATCAAGTTGGTCGTCCACATGTCCGTGTACCTGCAAGTCTTGTTTTGTATGGCAGGCACGAACAGCGAGCGCACAAACTGCGTGTAGCCCGCCTCGGTCACAACGCGGCAAACCATATAGAACATGTGGGCGTCCATCGAGATCACCGGATATCGCTCAACGCACCGCACGATCCACAGTGTCGGGAGCCGCTGCAGCACATCCACCGAGTCGCGAGCGTGGTCACCGGTCATGACTTTGCTGTAGATCTCCACGTCCGTGTACGTCCCACCCGATGCTGACGAAGTCCATCATCGGAAACCCTCGCAGTGTCTTGTGGAAGGTAAACTGCGCGGCTCCTCGTAGCTGGCCGATCCGCCGTCGTGCTCGCCACGCAAGGAAGCTCGCGCTGATGTCTTTCGTGTCGGTGCTCCAGATAAACACTTTCATCGACACCTCCACCTCTGCCTCGCAGTCCTCCAGCGTCCGGCGCGTGATAGCGCGCTGGCTCTCGTCCCATCCGTCCGTCGGTGTCGTCGCGAGAAGGCCTGTCACGGCTCACGAGGCCAGGCGATGCTCATGGAGCAGGCGAGTCAACACAGCGCGACCCCGCTCCAGTTGCCGCTGCTCCTGAGCGACTCGCAAGAGACGACGTAGATGATCACGCGACCGCAGCGCGTCCTCGCCCACTACTGTAGCAACTCCCAAAGCAGGTCGTCCTCGCCGTCCTGAAAAGCTAGGATCACGGGCACGCTCCATCGCGGCGAGCGTCGCGCAACTTCTTGAGCTTTGCCTGTTGATTTCACAGCCGATTCTTGTCAAATCGGAGCCGGAAAAACGCGGTCCTGGAGCGAAAACGCACCGCTCAACGCTCGCGCGCATTGCGCTCCCGGTCGCGGAGCGTAGCGCGGTCCAGTCGAGGCGCTTTCCGCGGCACGAGGGCGCCAGCCGATTGTTCCGTGTTGCTTCTCGGTGTATGGCGTCACCAAGTGCAATACCGAATCTCACCAAACTCTGCCGGACAATTACCCGATAATGTTAAAGAAAGGCGAAAGTTACCAAGTTTTAGACAAACTTTGCAGTACAATTACAGTCATAAACGATATAATGGAGAGAATTACTCCATTATACCGTTTATAACTGTAATTGTATTGCGAAGTTTGTCTATAGATTTTACATTTAATGTAAAATCTACATGTTTTCGAGTTGCACTTTTGCTTCTAGTCAGACATATTATTGTGAGTTCCAGCGAAATTTGCCATCCCAGCGTGGTTCAAAGTGGGTTCATCAATCAATCTGGAGATATCTATTGGTCAAAATAACGACAAAACTTCAGCTTCACCCTACCCTACCCTAACCTAGTTTGCTGGAACCGTTTTGTATGGGTTTTATAACGGTGATTGATACGCCGCGTGAGTGGTTGGATCCAGTCTCGGCTGCGATGAGACTAATATTCTCATCAAGGTGACGGTAGGGATGAAAAAATCGATATTATAATCAGGGATAACCGATAGAGGATTAGGGATAGGGTATTGGATTTTCTACGTAACCAAACAGCAACCGTATCTCCCCATTAGGCAAACACATTCTGTATAAATAATCCAGTTTTGGGTTGCCTAAACCTGATTATAAATGATTGGACGTGTCAATTTTAATTCGCAATTATGATTAGCGACACTTGTGTGACGAGCCATGGAGATCACGGTCGTCGTAGCTCTGCTCCTGTTTCTGTCGGCGAGAAGATCACGGGCGCGTTTCCTGTTGACGCGTTGTGCACATTAAACACGCAGACGACTACTTTTTTTCACTTTACAGGTCCTCGTCGGGGGCAACTTCTTCCAGCGGCTCGTCCATCATGGTGACATCCTCCTCGCTCTCTCCGACGGCACTGAGAATGCTACTCAGCGTCATCTTCCAGGGCTGCGTCGTTTTCGGTTCGTCGATCGTCGGAGACTCGGCTTTCGCTTCCTCGTCCGCGGTCACAAAGATCGGCGGCGGTTCTTGGTCCGGTACAAACTCCGAAAGATCACCGATGAAGAACTCATTCGAGATGAGCGCGTCTTTGAGCAGCACGGCCACCATCCGCGGGTCGCCCAGCAGCTCGATGAACGAGGCCATGAGGTCGAGATTGAACTCGTAGCGGACGATGCGGTTGTTGTCTGCATTGAACACAAAGTCGAATTTCCCAATGCCGCTGATGCGGCGGCCGAGAATTTTGTTGACGATGTCCTGATGGGGGAGCAGGTGCGGGAACATGTTCTCGATCGTGCGGAGCGAGATATAGAGATGGTACTTGGCGCGCGACGTCACGAGCACTTGGTTCTGCCCTTCACCCGGCCCGCGATAGGCTGTGATTATGTCAGAATCCAGGAACGAAACGGTCATCGGACCGAGTACCGACGTGTAGCGCTGCCACTGCTTCATCATCTGCTCGAGCCCGACGAAGCTGCCGATCCGCACGTGCTTGTCCATGACGCGTTGCACAAACTCGTCGGGCGTGGCGGTGCCGTCAATATTGGGCAGAGCGAGCAGCGCGCGCTGGTGTTGTGCGTGCGTGTACCCGTGGCGAAAGACTTTGAAATACTCCTGCACCGTCTTGATAAAGCTGCCGTCCGGGTCGTCTTGTCGGTTCATGGCCCGACTCATGAGCAGGTTCCGATACGCGCTAAGTCCTTGCAGCTCGGACTGCAAATTGGCCACGTCCAGCTGCAAATTGTAGAGCATCGAATTTTCCTGGTCGCGCGTACGCCAGATGAGCTTGGGGCGTCTCGGAGCGACCACCGCGCGCGTCTCATTGGCCGGTCCCGCCTTTTTCACCGTCTTCTTCTTGGCCATCTTCTTGTCGGCCAAGGGCGGGAGCCCGCCCGCCATGGGCTCTGCTCCTCCTCCGCTCCGCTGTCGCTTGCTAATAGCTGAGACCTTGGGCTGCGTCATGCGCTGCACCATGAGGGAATCCGCGACTGACGCAGGTCCAGCTGACCGCCTTCTCTGGCCCTCGCGGCTGGGCGTGTGGACCCGTCCCTGGGAAGAGTCCCGGCGTCACCTGGCCCGCGAGCGGCTGATTCACGAGCACAGTGCCGTTCGGCTTTCACGGTGGGGGATACGAACTCTTCCCGCCAAGGCCAGGCGGTCGTACCATACAAATTGCAAGCTAACTTAAAAATGTTTGTATCTAGTAAAGTCACTAATTCAAGGTCTAGTCAACCCTTGGGTAGACCCGCGCATCTCGTTTCACCGCCAGCGTTTCACCGTCAGCCGAAGAGATGGGGTCCCCTGTTGAACCTGATAGCTCGACCAGGAGGTGGTCGGTCGGTCGGTCTCCATTTTTTGACTCTTCCAATTTTCTTTAGTTTCACGCGATCCACAGAAAGATCGGCATGTGACGTGTGTACACTGGGTGTGTGTATACCATGGATCTTGTCGAAATCCAAACGGATCTAGGGGCTCCCCCTTCTTGGTCTTTTCGGGAGGCCGGCGGGACGAGGCCGACCGCGTGGAAGTTCCTAGTCGCCCATCCCGGCGTTCTCTTCACCCACCACGGATGGTTGGAACGCGCGTTCGTTTTTTTCTCACACGAGACGCCTGCCTTGGTCGCTTCTCGAAAGAAGGGCCGGGCGTCGCGATCTGGTTGCGGGAGGAATTCGGCGGGATGAGTCCTGGCGTTTCCTGGGTCCAGATGGACCCATCGGCAACTCGACCCTAGTCGCATGTGACGATCCCAAGATGAACTCACGCGAGAATGTGCTCGAGATCCATCTTGCTGGCGTGCGAGCTGCGTGCACCGTCTGGAGGATCCTCCCGCGACGCCTTGTCGACTCGGAGCTCAGAACGGTCGTCGCTTAAATAAAACTCGCTCTCGACCTTGGCGCCGTGGAACACGAACGAGAGCTCGCGTGGATCCGAGAGCAGCGTCGCGAACGCACCGAAGAGATCCACGTTCATATCGCACCGCACGATCTGGCCGCTCTGGCAGTCGAAGACAAAGTCGTACTGGCTCAGTCCGTGGATCTGCTGCCCCACGAGCTTGCTCATGAGGTACGAAGATCGCTGCACGTGTGGGAACATGATCGCGATTGCATGGGCCGTGAGCGTGCCGGTGTAGTCGCCGTGGACGCGCACGATGAACCCTTGGCGGCCGTCGAGGTCATGGATCGGAAGAGCGATTGCATTGGTGCACCGCAGATCGATGGCGTTGAAGCACGCCACGTAGAGTCCCCACTGACTAATCACCATGTCCACGTCGCCGCGGATCTCGTTGACCCACACACTGGACGCGAAAATGCTCGCGAGGAACGAGGCGACGTCGACCTCGCGCGGCGCCAGGTCGAGTCCGTGGCGTACCACACGAAAGTACTCGTGGACTGTCCGGACAAAGACGCCCGGTTCCCGTGCGAGACGATGCAGCGTGCGCGCGCGCAGCATGTCTCGCCATTGCGTCAGCGCCTGGATCTGCTGCCGAGCATCGTGGATGTCGAGCTGCAAGTTGTAGCAGCGCGAGTCCTGCGCGTCGCGCTGGCGCCACACGAACGTTGGCTTGCGCTTGCGACGCTTCGCTGGCTTGCGCTGTGCCGCGTCGCCGTGCACAGGCGAGGCGACCGCGAAGAGCCGACCTTCCTCGGCTGGACTGCGAGCAGCGATCGTCACCATGGCGCTGGTTGCTGAGTACTGTGGAGACTTCATGCTCTGACTCTTCAACGGAGCTGAGACCGTGGGCATGTCACTCTTTTGAGGTCGTTGAGTCTTGGGTGCGTGTCTGGAGGTAAGACGGCAAGGACCACGGCCAGAGAGCAGTTGCTGAGGCAGCAGCGTTGGATTACTACGCCCAGGGCTACGCAAAGACGAGGAGAAGACGGCTGGGGGGCCTAATCATAGGACTGTTGTTCCTGGGGGCGTCGAAAGAGGGAGATTCCAGCCGGCCAGGCATGTTCAGAAACGCGTTGGTGATATGGTACCGTACAAGCTGCTCTTGGGCGAGCAGTTCAGTTTCTCGCCCCAAGCTGTTTATGCGACGGTCGTGAGGGCATGTTGCATCGAGCGTAATCTCCACGACGTCCTCATCGGTGGTGGTCAATGGTGTTCTGCATGACAGAACCCTATAAACAGAGAAGAGTGTGTCAATAACAGAGAAAAAGCTGAAAAACACACAAATCTGTCATTTCTACCAATCATATCATCGCGGTTAGGTGACAGAAGGACAGGCGACGCCGATTCGACTAATCGTTCCGGAGCTTCCGCTCCGGTTTGTAGCGCTCGCGCCCGCTCCGCTGCGCTTCGCTCCGAGGCTATCGACAAATAGATCATGAATTCTGGTGGGTGCGACGTCGCAGGAGGGATGACACACCTTTCTCTGTTGTCTACATTTTTCGAATTTTTACTCTGTTTTTGGGGTTTTGTAGTTCTGCATCAGGCAACCTACTGGCGTCTGATCTCTTCAACCGTGTGAGCAGCACGCAAAGTTGAAGGCCGCATGGATAGTCGCCTCTGGACAAGTCGGAAATCTCCTGGACAGTCGTACCGCGTTGCTGCAACGCGGTTGTGGGAGCCGCATCTCTTCCGCGTTGACTTGTGAGACCGTGATCTTTGTTGGCTCGTGATTGCACCAGGTGTCTTTGTTGTGACTCACCCAGAAACAGATCACCTCCCGCCTACGAAATCCAGTGCGAACTCGTACCGCAGCGATGCCCTTATGACGATTTGACACGTCCTGCTGCAGCGCAAGCCTCACGTTGTCTCCCTCCCAGGCCTCCGGTCCGAGAGAGTCGTGCCGCGTGAAGATGGTTCGAATTTGCGAGACTCGAGGCTCGCTGCTCGCTGGCGCGGCGTGGAGCTGGGCGCCTTGAAGACATCCGCTGTGGGATGCACGCACGAGCCTTCGAAGCAACGGATTTAGCCGATGACTCGGGGCCATCGGCTAAATCCGTTGCGGGAGCCATTGGCTCCCAGGTTCGATCCGGCGCTGCAACGTCTCGGAGGTATATCTCTCTGAGCAGCACTGCAGGCCGTCGCACCCGCGCTCACTTCGCCGGCTCCAAGACCCTCAGAAGAACGTGTTCAAGGGTTTTTACAGACCTGCCCACAACAACGTCTCATGCACTGTATACCAACGCCAGTTCCTGCTGCCACTGACTCCTAGTCATCGCCTCCCTCCTTGCTGCCATCAGGACTGAGAATTTGAGGGAGCTGCATCTTCTCAAGCGAGTTTGCGTGTGGTTCTTCAGCACAAGCCGGCGTGGCCCCGCCGTTGTTGGGTCTTATGACCTTCAAGTCGTCCGTGTCTCCGATGTAGAACTCGTCGGCGAGCATCGCCTGGTTGAAGAGCACGGCCAGGTCCTGCGGACTCGGCAGCAGCTTGGCGAACGCGCTCATCAGGTCCATGACGACCTCGCACCGCACGAACCGCCGGCTCACCGCGTCGAACACAAAGTCGTAGAGTCCGAAGCTCTCAATCGTGCGCCCAACGAGCTGGTCGACAATCCAGTCCATGTTCAGGATGTGCGGGAACATGAGTCCAAGAGTGAGTCGCGTGACGGTCGCTCGGTACCCGGCCGTGCACTTGACGACGGCCTGGGTCTCTGTGACGGGCACAACCGTGGCCTCGAGCACGCGGAAGTCGAGGTTCTTGAAGCACATCGAATGCACTTTCCACTGCTCGACGACGACGTCTCGCCCGGCGATGCTGTTGACCAGGACATCTTCGCTCATGGTTTCGTGGAGGAACTGGATCGCGTCGACTGGCGACAAGAGGAGTCCGTGGCGAAAGACGCGGAAGTACTCGACGACGGCCTTGAGGCTGGACCCGTCCAGGTCATCGTGGCGACGCAGCCTCTGGCTGACCAGCAGATCCCGCGTTTCCGTGAGCCGCTGGATCTGGTGCTTGAGCTCGACGATATCAAGTCCGAGATTGTACAGCCGCGAGTCCTGCTGGTCTCGCTTGCGCCAGGACGAGTTCGTCCGGCGTCCACCACGTCGGATCGACGTTGGGCGAGCGACGAGGGGTGGTTCGTGCTGCTACGACAGAGCCAAGACCAGCGGGCGGGAGGCGGCGTCCATGACGTGAGAGAACGAGGATTCAAGATGTGAACACCACCCAGGAGGACAGGACTGGTTTTTCGAACACTTAGATGAGCCTTCTTGTCAGTACAGTATCCGGATACCCGGGCCAAAGTGGAGAGTGTCACACCCATGGGACTCGTCGGTTCCATGAGAGAGACAGTGGGCAGGCTCTGTGCTTCCAGAAATCGTGGAGGCGATGTCGCAACCTCCCAGCGTGGCGACTCGTCGCTCTGCTTGAAGTTGAGCGAGAATTGCGGGACACTACCGAACGGAATCCTCGGAACCTACCGTACGACAGGGAGCGTCATTCTAGATGTTATTGCTGAAGAACTCACGCGAACGGGATGGGTCCATTGGGTTTCGAAAATGCACCAACACATCGAAAGGCGTGGTATCCATGATGAAAACAGGACGGGGGGGGGGGATGCCCGGCAAGTG